>RJWT010036587.1:0-13228 GCA_004365215.1 Cuniculus paca | reverse complement strand
TGACCAGGTCTGCTCCCATGCAAACTCCAGGTGGCTTGGTACCCAGCTCAGTGCAGAGACACAGACACCCAATGTCAGATATACATAGCCAGCACTGGCCAGAAAAGACGAACAGTCTAGCTTCAGAGAAGTTGTGGCTAGAGCAAGAGTGCCTGGGACCACACTACTCAGGTGTGTGGAAGAAATCAGAAATATGCCAAGATGAAGAGGGAGAGGGCAATCTCTGGCACCAACCCAAGCAGTGCAAGTCCACGAGAGGTAAACATGGAGGAAATCAAGAATTGTACACCTGAAATGACTGAAGGGATGTCAACTGAAGTGAAGAAACAACTTCATGAAGCTATAAGAGAAATTAGAACAGAAATTCTATCCCAGGTAAAAGAAGAAACGAAAAACATAATAAAAGAATTACTAAGCATCTCTAAAGAAGACCCAGATAAAAAAAATAGAGGAGCATAGAAAAATGAGGGAAACCATGAATGAACAATATAAAAGAGATTTAGAATGCATGAAACAGATTCAAGGAGATATCCAGAAAATTAAAAACTCCATTGCAAGCTGGCAAAATCACCTGACAGAAACTGAAGCTAGACTTTCAAACCTTGAAGATAGGTTTGCAGCTGATGATCATGAAAGGAAAGAGCTCTTAAAAATAACAAGGACTCAGGAAGTAACAATTCAACAGCTGTGAGATAGCTCAAAGAAGTATAACTTAAAAATTAAAAATGTGAGTGAAAAAGCAGGGGTCAAGACAAATGACATCAGGACCTTATTTACAGAAATAATTTCAGAGACTTTCCAAGCATGGAAAAAGAAAGTGACATTCAAATAACTGAGGCATATAGAAATCCAGCTAGCCATAACCAAAACAAATCTACACCCAGACATATAATAATCAAGATCCCAGAAATTCAACACAAGAACAGAATATTAAAAGCTGTTAGAGAAAAGACAGATCATCTGTAAAGGAAAACCCATCAGAATCACAGCAGACTTCTCAACACAAGCCATCAAGTCAAGAAGAGGCTGGAGTGAAGTATTGCAAGTCCTGAAAGAAAACAACTTCCAACCCAGAGTGATGTACCCTGCAAAATTTTCTTTCAAAATTAATAGAGAAACAAGATACTTCCATGACAAAGAACAACTCAAGGAATTCATGACCACCAAACCAGCCCTACAAAGAGTACTAAAGGACATTGTGGAAAGAGGAAAAAAAGGTCCACCATCCCAGGAACAATGGCATAGGGGGACCATCAAGTGGGGCTAGTCGATTGAATGGAGAGGAGAACCAGGGAGCCAATAGCAGGAAAATAGCATGGTAGAGACAATACATTGGAAGAGGGCTTCAATGCACCAATAGACAGGCAAAGTGGATCGGAAGACAGGATCCATCAATATGCTTTATACAACAAACACATTTAACTAGAAAGAAAATTCATAGACTGAAAGTCAAAGCAGGGAGAACAATGCCCTAAGTGACAGGGAGCAAGAAAAAAAGTAGGGGTAGCCTGCCCATTAATTGCAGAATGGATAAGAAGGACATGGTATTTTATGTGGTGGAAACCTACCTAGCTATAAGGGAAGATAATCTCAAGGGTCTTGTAGATGGATAGAGGCAACTGGCGCTCATGCTCATGGATGAAATGGTTCAGAGTCACATGGGTGAATTTTGTGTTGCCTCTCTAGTATAACAAACTAAAGGAGTTAGTGGGGTCCAAAATGCACAATACATATTGGGAAAGCCAAAGGGGAGCAGCTATCTAAAAAGGGAAGGAAGTGGACACTGTTAATCTATTATCATGATTTGAAACTCGTATTGTCTTCATTGTTCTGATTAGTTTCATTTTATTCTGATTTGTTTGATTTTATTATACTTGATGCCCTGGACAGCTATTTTAAAGACAACAAAATATGTAATTGTAGCCATTGAGGATGTCCAGTTATCTTGTTTCAAAACCCTTTATTGCTTTCATTGTTTTGCTTTGATTGATTTTACTGTATCCTGTGTTGTTTGATTGTAGTATGTCTGAAGGTGTAGGCAACTATCCTGAAGATAACAAACATTATGGTAACTACTGCTGCTCTACTAGTATCTTGAACTTCTATATTGCTTACATTGTTCTGCCTTGTTTGTTTTGTTTTGCTTTGCTTTGTTTTGTTTTTACTGTTTTATTTTGTTGTATTTTGTTTGATTTTACTCATCCCTGATGGAATGGGAAGGTATATCGCAGATAACAAGAGGCATTATTGTAGCCATTATCGATTGCTCTTTACCCTGATTAGAAGTCATATACCATGTTCATTGTTTTGTAGTGATTGACTCTACTCTGTTTTGTTTTGTTTGGTTGTGGTTCTTTTTTTTTCCAAATAAAAAAAATTTTAAAAAAAGAATATTCTCCTGCATACTTTAAATTGTATCTAGATTATTATAATACTACAATGTAAATGCTATATAAATAAATGTTATACTGTGTTGTTCAGGGAATAAAAGAATACTTAAAATATCTCTATATGTGTGTTCAGTTCAGAAGCAATCACTGAAGGCTTTACTGCTTTCAGTCTGTAGTTGGTTGGATTGGCAGATGCAGAATGAAAGATGCAGATAGCTGACTGCACTGTGGCAATCATTCCTCAGATAACAATCATCATTATTGTGCCATCTTTTCAAGCAGTTTCCATATTCTGACCATGGCCTGCAGGAAGGCAATTGAGTTCAAGTATCCTTGGATCCTGACACTCTTCCTCTCTTCCAGTCTCTAAAGAGTCACCTCTTTCCTGGGTCAGCCTGTTTCTGCTTAATCACAAGGCCAAGAATTCATTCCATTTCTTCCTAGATAATTTTAGTTTCCTCCTCGTATTGGTTATGTTTGCGCAAGTCTTCTATAAAATTGAGACCAAACTCCACATTAATAACAATACATTTGAAGAATTTCTCAGGAATAACTTTTTTTGAATATCAAGAATTTTAATGTTTTAATTTTGTAGCAAAATATTTCATTTTTAACATGGATTCATGCTGTAGGAATTATGTATGTGGCTATTCATTTATCAGGGATAGGGTCTGCTACATCAAGAAAGATCAAAGAACCTATTGGCAAATGATTTTCTTCTGAGGCCATTTTTAAGATTGGACAACTGGCCAAATTTATGATAGATGAAATTATTAGATCATAGCTAGAATGAACATTGGAATATAACTATTTTTAGAAATAATATCATGACAATGCAACTATGATTGAATGGGCCATCATGTTTTTCTCTCTTGTGGATTTATTTAGCCAAGGGAATATCTTTCAATTTTCCTTTTGCTATCATTAGGGTGACTACTCCATCTCATTTGTCAGTGATTATCCTGATTTATGCCATTCACAACATATTAATGGATCTTCCTTTCACACTTAAAAATGTTCTGACTAAGTCAATAAATTACATGATCACCCAAATTATTTTCTTTACCAATTGAATCCAAATTTCTCTTCTGTTGGAATCATGTTTTAGATGCATGTGAGAAGTCTAAGTTGTTTATAAAACAATGTTTGGATGTAACATGTCTTTAAGAATTTTTCTGAGTTCTACTTGCCAGGATTTTTCTGGCTCTCTGAAAGTTTTTATCAAACCAGGAGTCCAGATGGTCAGTTCTGTGTTTGCCCAGAGACAGAGGAGTCAAAGCTTGTTTCTGCATGACTACAATCTGTTGAAACCTAAGTAGGACAGGAAGTTTTCCCAAAAGATTGCACAAGCAGAATCTTACCAATTTTTAAACTCTTGAAAGGTTGCACATGAACTATGAGAAAGTCTTATCCCATTTAAATCTCAGTTTCCTTGTATCACCATTCTAGTTATGTATAACAGTTTTGGAAATATGGTAAGAAAGTTTAAAAAAGAAATGATCATTTCAACCTAGTTTAAAATATTTTTCCAAAGACAAATGTGCTGATTTGTATCTGACAAAGAAATTTGGTTTCTTGCTCAGAGGTATAATTGGAATTTTATTTAGATATTATTTAAGTACATATTTGTGATAAAACTTTTTTATTTTTTGGTACCAGGAATAGAACTCAGGACCTTGCACTTGCCAGGCAGGCACTTGTGCCACTGAGCTATATCCCTGGCCTGATAAAACTTGTATATGCTGTAAAAAATAATTAAACAGGAATTCTGGTAAACATGTAATCTAAGTGTTTGGAGTAGTATGAAATGGACTAAAGTTGTTTGCTTTGATATAACCCCATTTCCTTTATTAAGAAAAATATTAAGTAAATACTCTCACATAGATTTGGAATGCAGGAAGCATTAAAATTCTGAAGGTAGGTGATAGAAGAACATATTGTGGTCAGAATTTTCAGTGTTTTGCATTTTATTTAGGACTTCATGGCAAACGGTATTTTGAAATGTGGGGATTTTGCACAAATATAAAACTCTGTTCTGGAAAATGACCCAAATCCAAATTACTTTAAGTTTTCTTAATGAGGGAAATACACTTGAGCTTACCATTATGTTCCATTTGAAACTCTGTCTCAATAGAAAATGTATCCTTTTAATTAAATTTGACATATAAGCAACCCAAGGTTTCATAAATCTCCAGTTATCATGCAGGACACTCTACTAACAAATTCTTTCTTGATACAGACAAATTTTTTTCTTTTGTTTTTAAGATTTAACTAACATTAGGACATACCTTATATTGGGTTCCTTGGATTTTAACTCAGGGATGCATTAGAAAGGACACTTAGTAAACCCTGATAAAATAGTTTTTTCACCATATAAGACTCCTGAAGTATTTTGAGGACTTGGAGAACTGCCACCTTGAGAACAACTATAACTTTTAGTTTTTGGAGTGGTGAGTGAATTTTGGACCGCTTTGCCACTGGAAGTATGACTGGAGAGAGCGCACGAATAGCCAGGGTGTAATGGATGGCTTGAGAAAGACAGAGGGGACGCATAGCTTCTGAAGCTGTCGTTACTTTTCTTCACAATGCATCCCACTTTCAGGCGTCACTGTCATTTTGAATGCCCCTTCAAGCATTAGAATCTCTCTTACCATGCTACCTACTGTAGCAGTTCATTGTCATTTTCTAGAGAATGCCAAACTTCATAATGATGTAAAACAAAATTGAATTGATTCTGTTGGAAGTTGCAGAGAAGTACTGTGTTCTCGTTGTCTACAACACAAAACAGCATTTGTATCCTTATTCTTTTAATGATTTTAGAAAAATACTCTTTAAAAATTGTATTCCTCCCTTTTTTTTCCCCTCCATCCCTGTTCTTTTTCTACTTCTTCCTCTCTACCTCTCAGACACATATTTGAGTCCATGCAGTGGACTGCTTTTCATGCTAGTTGGGATACAGCTGACACAGAGCCACTGGTCTCTCAATATTCATTTTTGTCCTAAGCTAAACTCATGAATCCTCAAACTGTCTTTCTTTAGAACATAATAACAACTAACATCAATTGAGTACTAAGTGTTATGAAATATTTGAATACTTTTATGTTAATTAACTCATTTTACTGTCATCATCACTGTCAGTTAAGAACTGATATCATTCTCATTTTACAAGTAATGAAAGTGAGATAAAGAAAGATTAAGTACTTACCCCAGGTCACAGAGGAGAGAGCTACAATATAACTTTTAAAAAAACCACTCAACTCTGCTTTAAATATACTTCAGGTTACCTATGTAGCATATAAACATGTCTTTTAAAGTCTCTGAGCTCTAACTAGGATTTTTAAAAAAGATATGATTATAAAGTAAGTAAAAACTTCAACCCTTCTAGGTAATCACTAGTAATCTCCCAGTTATCATTGTGGTTGTCAACATTATAGACATAATGTAGATTTTAGCAATCTAAAAACTGTCCAATAGAATCACTAAATAATTACTTTTATTTTGAACTTTGTAATTTTAACCCTGTCACAGTCTAACATGTAGAATGCAGTTGATTATCTTTACATAGAATGTTTGTTCAAGTTTGTTGTCATCAAAGTATTTTAAACACAAGAAGTTAGAAGTCATTCCAAGAATTTTATATAATTATTAAAGAATGCCAACTATGAGTTTATGCAGTCATTTGATGCTCATGTGGTTTTGAAAATATCTGATTCCCTGCTATAGAAAAGAAGGATAATCTCATTTTACGCCCCTATAGTTTCCTTTCACCACCCTGTTAATGTATTGGATAATTATTTTACTTTATTACTGGTTGTCATAATTTTTGAAATATATTTATATCTTTATGTGATAGTTACATTTTATAATTTTCATGTGTCTGAAAGAACTTTTATTTTGCTTTCATATTTTTCAGAGATTTGGGCAAAGTGTAGTCCACTCAATTAAAACTCAATGTCCCTCGAAACTCTGGAAGCAATTGCCCACTGAAGCTGATTAATGACAGCTGGCATCTTGAGTCTGTAGATGAGTGATTCTCTCTGTATGTAAGTTGCTAGTCTATTCTCTTTATTATGTTCTAAAATTTCACTCAGCTTAGAAATCATTGGCTCTTCCAATACAGAACCCCTTGTTAAGCCCTGATAATATTTTTGTCTTATTTTTCACAGTACTTTGTTCTTAATTTTTGTTCTTATTGAAAGGTTAACATGCCTTAACATTTTATTTCCATATTACCTCTCTAAAACATCCCCCCTTTACGCTTTATGTCACAGGCAGTTTTCTCAACTCTGTTTTAACCCTCTTCCTGATCCAATTTTATTTTTAGTTTCACAGGTCATGCTTTTTAGTTTACAAAGGGATGTTAATTTATTCTATAAGTGATATTATTTTGGCTTATACTTAGTATCATTACCAGCAAAATTTACTATAAATGGGACTGTTTACCTTTCACATATGTTCGCATATGTTAAATCCAGGAGAACTGGGAGCTGTGTGGTCATTAGGCTTCTGAGCACTGGTTGTGCCTTGCAGTTTTTGACATAGCCTTCATGGTTAGGTTCCGCATCTGAAGATGACTATACGTGTCTCAGTCATGGGCACTGCATTCAAACTAGAATGAACAGGGAAGGACAAGAAACCTTGCTTAGTTTCTCGTTTAAGAAACTCTTGGGAAATTCCATATTCACTGTACAACACTGTCAATGTATCACATATCACTGGTCAGAATTTACTAAGATAACATCCTATTAATTTTAAGGCATGCTGGGAAGTGTAGCATTTTAGCTGAGAAGTACTGTGTCCAGCTAAAAATCTGATTTGTCCTACTACAGAAGTGAAAAATAAACATTAAAGTCAAAATATTATCTATTCCATTCTCTGTTTACCACACTTTCTCCTGTTCTGCTTCCACAGCAAGGTCCAGATTCAATTTTCTATTAACTTTCTGAAAATACTTGTGAGAATATTTTGAATATTTCTTATCTTTCATGGATCTTTAATTTTGTCTTTGTGGCCAATATTTTCTTGTATTTGTCTTTCTCTTATAGTCGGATTTCTTCTACTGACTGGTAATGATATTTTATTTGTTTTCTTCTACTATTTAGGAATGACAAACTTGTTTGATTATTCTCGGATCAGGTTTGGTTTTCCTCAGTTAGCTGTTAAGTGAATTTTTTTCCTGATAGACTCTAGCAGGAAGCAGAATTCTAAAAACAACTTGTGTATCAGATGGACCTATCTGTATGTCAGATTTCATTTTGAGCTAATGAGTAGAAAGTTTTCGTCAAGCATGAAGCACGTTAATACCGGAATGTAGGAGCTTCAATCTGCACGCAGAGCTATGAGTAGTGAGTTTCTTCCTGCATTTTATAGAAAGAATAACTATTCTTTCCTGGTTCATTTTTAGTGGTCAGTCTAATTTATTAGAGGAAATATTACAAGAAAACAATCCCTGCAGTTTTTAGTCTCTCAGGGGTTCAGTACTTTGGGCTATTCTCTCAAATATGTACTATTGATTTTTTTTAATTGTCCTAGTGCAAGACAGAGGACATTTCCAGGGTCATTAACTGAAATTCCCTGATACAACAGCTCTTCATCCCACTAGTAAGTGATTCTAGGTAAAGGTTCTATGAGCTGCCAAGTATGCTTTTTCTAATTGTATATCCAGATGCTAGGAAAATGCCCAAATGTAGGGATGATTCATCATGAGAATACATTGTTCCATGGATGTAGATGAGAACTCCATTCTTTTTTCTCCATATTAAAACTTTGGGACCCTGGCTTCCAATGTCAACTCAGACCGTCTGCCCAGAAAGCCTCCAAAAACTTGAATATTTCCCTTTTTCCAGTCTGCTATTACCAAAGAAAATGCTGAAAGAATTTCACCTTGGAAATTAGAATAAAAGTTTTACTATTGAATATACTTGGTTTGGCGTTTTAGGGTCCTTCAAGATAGGAACCAATCTTTCTTCACTTATGCGGTATCAGGTATGTATGAGAACTAGCTTGGGAAACTGAGAAAGGATGTGACTGTTTCTGGGGTGTCTGTCCACACCCTCCTAATCATCCATTCTTTGTCTTTTTTGGTGCTTTAAATCGAACAGTACTCACTGTTTTCCAGCTCTCTTCTCTGGAAACACTGTGTTCTGTTTCACTATCTCCATATCTCTTTGAGCATTTCCTGCTCCTCAAGCATTTTTGCTTGTGTGATAATTGCCTCCATCTTGCCACTGATGGTTAAGGATTGACCCGTTATTATTCCGGTATTATATCATTTCCATTGTCATTTAGAGCCCAATTCTGTGATAGCATCTCTTTATCAACGTTAGGCTACAGAAAACAGGCATCTCAGAGCTGAACAATGTTGAGGGCCCTTTCACCAGAGTATTCTATATTTTTTTGGCAAACTGAGACTCTTTCATGTCCTGTCAGGGAAGATAGATGGGTGGTGAGTTCTCCAGCCCTGTATAGCACTCACATATCAGTATGTTTTCACAAACCTTTTGATCCCTTTGAACCCTATCTTCCACATCAGTTTTGGCATTTTTATTTGACTCACGGTGGACAAGGACTTTTTTTCAAGCTTCCAACACCCATCCTAAAAGTTTGTTAGATATTTATCCTGGAATCTTTCGGAGAGCAAAATTCTGTATCAAGGAAAGGTCCCCAATATTAACAAACTCTATTGGTCCAACCTTATGTTCTATAACATTCTGCCTTAATCCATCACTCCCAAGATCTTGCTCATTGTATACAATCCCAGCTTTGCATGTCCTGTTCCCAAGTTAAATTATGCCAGTCTTTGAAGTTTTTTATAAATCTGGTTGTCAGAAAGAGATGGGTGAACACAGGGAAAAGAATTTTTTCTCATAAGGTATCTATTTCATCTACCGCCACTGCATGATCTTTAAAAAAAATGTGGCCCCTATTTTCTAATGAAAACTAGGCCATTTTCTGCCAGTTTAGCAGAATGAAGGGCATTTGGAGTTCAAGAATTCCAACTCTATCTACCAAAATCTTTATATTCCAAATCTCAGGGGCACAGTCCTTCAAAAGGATCTGACTGTTGTATAGGAGATTCACTTGAACCTAAATAGCTTTGTATAATACAGTTGTTTCACAGATGGATTGAGACATTCCATGCTTATCTCTGGTGACACCTGGAAATATAGCACTGACTCAGCCAAACGATGGTAGTGGGTCAACTAATTATTTATAAGATACTTTTTAAAGTTTAGAGCTCCACTGGTAAGATGCAGACTGGTTTGTTTATTAATGGTTCACACCTAGGATATCTGCTTATGCAGCCTGACGTGACTAAAACTATAGGAAAATAGAGGATCCTTCTGAAAACTTTTAAGAGTGCTCCCCGAACCAAGTTTAATTGATCACATGTTGGAAGTCTAGTCTAGAGACAGAGCATGCCTTTGTGTGAATATGTAGGAACCGAACTAACCACGCCTGAAAGTTTCTTAACACTGAAGCTTGTTTACATCTCTTCTCCTACTATACTTAGATTTAGTCATTTTTAACATTAATTTTCTAAACTAATTACTTTCTTTGTTTGGAGAAACTGGAGAAAGGAATCAACAATAAAAAGAGGTTTAGGAGGTCTACCAAAGCAATCTTTTAAGGGTCGAAGTAGGTTAAGGGCTGTAAGTAACATTTGGTTCACCTTATTGGGGAGCTTATGCAGAGTCGCCTATAGATGGCGGGACGGAGCTGTTTGTGAGAACTTCTGTGACCCAAAACCCCTGAGGACGCTTACATGTAGAACCTACTCAGATAATTTGTTTTAAATGATAGGGCAGTACTCTGTGGCTCGAAAAGTACAACTCAGTGAATATATTCTATGGAAACAATTAAAAAGTGCATACAAGATAAGTGATTCATGGTCATAGATAAAATACTGAAAAAGACAAATTGCCCCTAATAGATGGCTAAATTGTGGTTCATCCTTATAATAGAATAATATAAGGTATGAAATATACTGTAGATGAGAAAATGCTTACCATATTACTATTTTAAAAAGCTAGATTCAGAAATATTTATTCGCACACTTTCCAACTGCATTCTTTGAATGCGAATATTTTGCTTTTACATTTACTTTTTTAGTTTTCTTTGCTCTTCTCAACCACTGTGTCACAATAAATGTGTTACTGTTGCCATCACACTCATTGGCATTTTGCTTGTTTTTTACCAAAAAGATTATTTTTCAGTCTTTGATAACATCATGAATAAGGCTGGTATACAAATATGCCTGATAAAAGGTCCAGTTATTTGAAGTTATTGCTAAACCAAGCCAGTCATGTTAACACAACTAATTTAAAACATGTGAAAATAAGGAGCCTTTGCCAGTGACAAGGAGCTGGGAGAAGAGGAAAATATATTTTATTTTCAAGTCTCTATGGGTATTCTATAGGTCATCTGGAGTGGAGGAAACAATGAAAATCCTCATTTAGACAGCAATTCATCCAAACCCATTCGAAATTCCATTCCTTTCAAAAGCCAAGTAACTGCTAGTTTTCATGTATCTTCCTAATGATTAACTATGTTAAGGAAGTGGTCTGTTTCTTCTTAAATGAAAAATAACAGGAAGTTCATGCTTTTGAGAAAATAAATTAGCATTAACCGTTAATATCTTGAGTAATTTGAGACTAAATATCCCATTCTGTTTTATATGATTACATATAAAACTGTATGCAATCCTATATCTGCATACAGATAATGCTTCCTTATATAAGATCCTTCAGTAATATGATAAATTCATAAAAATGAGGTGGAAAACTTTGAGTGTCATTGTCCCTTCCAGTTCTTTCTCAGAATATATAGAGACTCACTTTTTCCATTGTTTCCATTCTTTTGGAATATAAAACTTCAATTATAGCTAAAGAAACTACGAGAGCATAGTTTGGGGTTACCTTCATTATTTTTCTAGGTTCATAGATGGTATACGGATTCTGGCTTATGTAAAGAAAATGGTCCATGAGCCTTTGAGTTATTTTCAGTGCCAGCAGTATTAAATCAAGGTTCTTATTCCCTTGAGTCTTTCTGCTATGTAATTTTCTGTTTTAAATATATAAATCAGTAGTTTCTAGCTGTTAAATTCTTTTCATCATGTAGGATCTTGTTTATATTTCATCTTAATTATGTGTTGATCTGATTTTAAAAATCACATGAACTCTAGATTTAAAACTAAGTTATAGTTACGACAAGTATGAAACATTCCAACTGTGCCATTTATCAAAACATGGCACTGTGCCTGTGTAATATTAGGCATTCAATAAATATTTGTTAAATGAATAAATGAACAGGAAATAGTCTGAGAGATGACAACGTTTAAAATTTTTTCAGGGATTTTTTGCCTATCTTTTATTTTCTGTAAAGATACAGAAGATTCTTTTCAATTAATTATATTTTAACTATGTTAGCGTTTACATACTTAGTTTTCATGTATAATAATTCTAGGAAAATAATGTTTTTTAATTTTTTGATTTATCATAGACAACAGGAACTATTATTCCTTTTGAGATTTAAGACATTTATTCATGTTTTCTACTATGTAGTCATTCTTTTGAGATACATATTCTGTGTTTGCGTACTGTGCTAACCATTGTGTCAACAACTATAAATAGGGCAGTTACAGATCCTGACTTCAGACAGCTTTCCATTATTCAATGAATAACACGTTAACAAATCCAGAAAATAAAATATCTAAATAAAACGTGATATTAAAGGAGTGCAGGTAATTTAGCAACAGATAGTAGTGTCTCTTAATCTAATTTTAGAGTTAAGGAAGGATCTTCTATGTGACAGAATGCAGTTGGAGAATGCATAGAGTTGATAAAATGAAGAGGAAAAGGAGAAAAATACATTTCTGGTGGACATAACAGCACAGGTAACTAGTTAAATTGCTATTCTATGCCAAAGAGGTAAAGTGCTTACTCATAAGTCCATATACAAAAAAGCAAAAATAAAAAGCAATAAAAAACAATGAGCAATAAAAAGAAATGAGAAAAAAGACATATTAATGGAGTTAAATACCTTTTTTTAACTAGAAGAGAAGGAGATTGCTTATACACTTTAAGAAATTCACAGAGTTTTGATAGTGTAGAAGATTTTGGAACTCATTAGGGGATATAGGCTTTAACACGGGAACAGTAGATAGTTACTAAAAAATTCTATGAGGGGATGGTGACAAAAGGACTTCTGTCTAGAACATATAAAGAATTGAAAAAAACTCAAACCTCCCCCTAATTCAAAGATCCAATCCAAAAACTGGTGGCTGAGATAAATATACACTTCTCAGATGAAGAAATACAAATGGAAAATAAATACATGAAAAAATGTTCGACATTCTTGGTCATCAGAGAGATGCAAAGTAAAACAACGGTGAGATTCCACCTCCCCCCAATAAGAATGGCTATCATGCAGAAATCAACCAATAACAAATGCTGGGGAGGCTGTGGGGAAAAAAGAATCCTTCTCCACTGTTGGTGGGAATGTAGACTGATGCAACCACTATGTAAATCCGTGAAGGTTCCTCAAAAAGCTAGGATTAGGGGCTCCATCTGACCCAGCTATTCCCCTTCTGGGTATTTCCCCAGAAGAATTAAAAACATCACATTACATTGATATATGTGCACCCATTTTTTTAGCAGCACAATTTGTAATAGCTAAATCTTAGAAACAACCCAAATGCCCATTAACTGAGGAATGGATAAAAAAGATGTGGTATTTTTATACAATGGAGTACTACTCAGCTATAAAGAAGGATAAAACTGAGACATTTATAGGTAAATGGATGCAACTTGAGACCATACTCATAAGTGAAATAAATT
>RJWT010036586.1:0-13234 GCA_004365215.1 Cuniculus paca | reverse complement strand
CTGTTTTGGTCAACCTGATGCTGATACCTCTTGCTATAAAACAATACCCCACCCCCCATTTTTGGCCTACAAACTTTAGAACTGTACGTGACTCTCTAATTCAGTGATAATGAAGTTTTTAGAGATCAAGTGCCAAACTGCAACCCCAAGCCCACTCATTTATCACAAAGTGCCAACGCTGCACTTAAACGCGAATAGTGAGGTTTCAGTGTAGAAAAGACAACTCACACATTAACATCTTTTGTCTTAAAAGAAAAGCACAATAACATATGTGCCGTATCTTCACTACTACTGCAGTCTCATCCCTACACATGATTTCTGTAAGTACTCATGAACCCTTAATTTTACCATACATTGATATAGATGTGCAGGATGCAACATAGATACGGCAGAAAATTGCTATGAATGTTCTCTTTAATTTACAGTCATTGAATTACAGTTTAAATGAATTAGAGACTTAGTGTTTATAAGGATATGATATTGAGATTTTTCTTAAAGAAAGGGCATCCTATATACTAAATAGTAGCTTCATTTTATGATTTTAAATAGCAATCTCTAATATATCAATGTAAATATGTAAATAAATACTTTTTGTTTTGAGATAGATTAACTAAAGGAGAGATCCTAGCTTTAAAATCTTTTTTCTTTTTTTTTTCTTTTTTTTTTTTTTTTTTTGCGGCACCGGGGATTGAACTCACGACCTTGCACTTGCCAGGCAGACGCTTAGACCGCTGAGCTAGATCCCCAGCCCTGTTTTTGAGACAGGGTCTCACTATGCTGTTCAGGCTGGCCTTGAGCTCACTTTGTAGCCCAGGCTGGTCTCGAACTCACAACGATCCGCCTGTCTTAGATCCCGAGTGCTGGGATTATAGGCGTCAGCCACCATGCCCGGCTAAAATCTTTTAATTACTAAGGAAAAACAAACACATATTGAACACTTATCATGTGCCAAATGTTTTATAGACTTGTTTGAGCTTCGCAGCACCCTTAGCAATATTTGATACAGTCAGTACTTTTTGTCTGCCCATCCTCTACATTCTTCCTTGCTAACAAAACGCCTGAAAGTTTTGGATATGTTGCAGTGTGGACTGCTCTCCAGACTCTACACAGCCCTGGGAGCTGAAAAATGATTCAGCCATAGCTTGGTTCCCTTTCACCAGTGATTGGTTTAAGGGTGGACATGTGACTTCGTTCTGTCCAATGAGACCTAAGAAGATATCTGCTAGGACTTCTGGGTAAGATTTTTCTCTTAGCAAAAAGACAAGTCCTGCAAGAAAATGCCATTTATACCTCCTTGTAGTACTGGGCATTCTGTTGTGAGAATAAAAGTTTCAGAGCCTATGTAACCATCTTGTGATCCTGAGGCAGGAACTGAGACAATGGTAAGGAAACTAAGTCCTCTTCTGCATAGCTGAACTGCAGAATCTACCATGTAACTGATTCCCTCTGATCTGTGTGATACATTAGAAACAGGAGCTGCAGTGGTTTCAGTCAGCTGTAACCAGGCAGGCAGTCACTTATGGCCAGAAGGATTCCAATTTGTTTTGTATTCCCATTTTATAGCTTGGGTCATTGACAGGTAAGGAGTGACCGATTCAAGATTTTATAGATATTAAGAAAAGCAAACCAGGTCTGCCTGCCACCAAAACCCAGGTTAGTTATCTTGTGAAAAAAAACAAAAAACAAAAAAAAACAACATAAGTTCAAGAAAGTATCTTTCCCTCTCTCACACATGAGACTTTTTTCATTAAGAAGAAGAGTTTACCCTGCTTCTCACCACCCCAGGAATTTTCAGTAATTTGGTTGAACACCAGGATAATACAGAAGCTAAAAAATGTGATTTCCTACTAACCAAACTTACTCTGTGACAGCCAGTGGTTACCGTTTATGGGTAGTTTGGTGTGTGTCTTGTGATAAGTGCTTCATGTGTATTATTTTATTCCACAATAACCTCGCAAGGTAGGTTGCTTTAGATGATGGAATGTGCTTTAGAAAGGTCATATAACTCCCAAGACGCAGAAGCAGGATACAAATCAACTTGTACCAGCATTTTCAACTATTGTTTATATTTTGCATATTCAGAAAATGAAGTTTCCCCAGCTTCTTTTGTGCTATTACAAGGCAAGTACTTTGCCAAGAGGAGTTTCAGCAAGAAGAATACAGTTTGCTTTTGCCAAGACAAAAATGGAATTAACTTAATATGGTGCCTAGCTGCTTGCCAGTGAATTACAATACCTTAGGTTGGAAGAGATGGAAGAAGTCACCTGGTCCAGCTTTTCCTTCCTATCTCAAGCAGGGCTTGCTCAGTCTTTGCATGGAAACTTCCCCTGATCTGACACGGCTCACTCTGGTGTAGTTTCAGGTATTAGAGAATTTGTTCTTGTGGATTTTCTTGTGAGAAAATATTTGTCTTTTACCCAAATGATGGCTCATTTCTCGTAACCACTGCCTGGCCATACCTTTTGGCAACTGAGGATGGCATTGACTCCTGATTCACTGTGGCCTGGGTTTTTATTTTCTGTACTCATTGAAGTCAGAAATTTCTGGGTCAAGAATCAGATAAAAAGAAAGTAATTGGTTTGGTTCTGCGTTGCATCTCTGGTGTGAAAAGATTGAACCAGAAACAAAATAATTGAATGATAGGCACTGTGACTATTAATCCTGATATGTCAACTTCATTTAAGAAATGTCTAGAGATGAGTAAAGTATGCACTTGGGTGTGTCCGGGTGGGGCATGGCCTTGGGTACTATGTATGGTCCCTTGTCCATTCCTCTCTGGCCCTGTTCCCTTGTTTTGCTTCTCTCCCAGCACAAACTATACAGCTTTATTCTGTCATTCCCTTCCTCCCAGAGGTTTCTAACTTAGAGCATGTTGACCATGTACTAACCTCCTGAAACTGTGAGCTAAATTAAACTTTTCCTCTTTTAAATTGTGGATGCTGAATATTGTGACTCAGTGATGGCAAATGTAATGCAGATTAGTACCAGAGACATGGGGTTGTTGCTGTGTTTATACCTGAACATGTGGCTTAGAAGCCTTTGGAACTGTTTTACTGGAAGAGTTTGGAAAGGTTTGGAGATGCCATCTAGAGAAGCCTTAGACTACTGTAAGTAGAACCTAATAGGTGATTGTGCTCAGAAGACCAGAATGTTGATATGAATGCAGACAGTAAAAGCCAATTTCATCAGGTTTCAGTTGGGAAGAACTTCATTTGCATTTGACTTCAAGACTGCATGTGTTACACTTTGGCAGAAAATTTGTCTGTATTTTGCCCGTGTCCTGAGACTGCAAGAGACTAAGATCAAAGGAGCTGGACTAATTAATCTGGCCAAGAAAATTTCAAGACACTCAGCTTTTAGGTGGTGGCATGAGTACTGCTGGCTACTTTTAGTCAAACTTATAATGAGAATTAGTGGGGAAAGGAAGAGCAGAATTATTTTTAAGAAAACTTAATTTTGACCCAGAAGGAATCAGGTTATAGATTTGAGTTGCAAAAGGAGGTGTGGTTGCTAAAGAGATTAGCACCATTAAAAAGAAAACAAATACTGTGAACAGTGACAAGAAGAAAGATGGCTTGAGGATATCTTGGGTATCAACAAGATCCCACCCATCACAGGCTTAAGGGTGCAAAAATGTAAATGTTTCACTTGAAAAGGGAATTCCTGGGATGCTTGCTTGAGAAGGTTTTTCTAAGGAATTGGTTCCAAGATTCATTTCACTGTGCTTGGGCATCTAAGCACTCAGAGACTCCTGCAGCCATAATCAAAGGGGGTGCAGCAAATGCTTGAGCTAGCAGCTGACCTTGACATTGTCCACGTGATGCTGGTTTTACTGGCATGCAGAATGCAAGAGCTGTGGGGTGAGGGAAGCTTCTGGTCATATCTCAGGGGATGACATAGGAGGTAAGGCAAGGAGTTCTGAGAAAGCAGTCCATGAGGCTGCTAAAACCCAGGAAGTTGGAAATGCCAGAAACATGGAGCATCTGCTGAGAAAGGATGCAGTCCAAGAGTGGAGCCAGTCTGAGAGAGGCTGTATGGGATGCAACCAGCAAGACCATATGAGCGGGATTGCTCAAGTCCTCTGGAATTCACATCTCATAACCACGTATCCTGGATACCAGATATGGAGCTACAGGACTTAATGTTTGCCCTACTGGGTTTCATTATTGCTGTGTTACAACTTTTTTCTACCCTCATGTTCTCTTTTGGATGAGAATGTACCCTTTGCAGTTGTACCTTGGAATTCTGTAATTTGCTTTTGATTTTTGCCAAGGTTTCCAGCTAAGTGTTTGCCTTGAATCTCAGAAGAGACTTGGACTCAGACTTTTGAACAGTGCTGAAACTGTTGAGACATTGGGGAATGAATTATTGCATTTTTAGTTGTATGTGGAATTACTGCATTATGTTAAGTGGAGGAACTTTCTAATGCCTTTATTTGGAGATTAAGGAAACGTGTTTGGGTGTGATGTTGACAGGGAGTGGATTGTGACCATTAATTAATCTCGATAGGTGCACTTCATTAAATTAAAACACACCTGGCAGATTAGTAAAGCATGCTGCTGGGTGTGTCCCAGTAGATCATGGAAGTATGACTTAGGATACTCTATGGTCTTTTACTTATTCCTTTATGGCAGTATCCCTCTGCTCTGCTTCCTGGCCACCATGAAGTAAATAGCTTTGCTTCACCAACTCCTCCCACCATGACATTTCTGCCAGAGAGTCTGCCAACTATGTACTGATTCTCCTCAGATCATAAGCTGAATTATACCTTTCCTCCTTTAAGATGTGTATGTCAGGTGTCCTTCATATCTCTGCTATGGGAAAGCTGACTAATACAGGCACTATTCCTAAAGCTATTATGCCTGGACTTTTTGTAATTACTGAAATTGCTTTGTTTTTAGTTCATTTTATACTCATTTTTGTTTTTCTGGGTCTGGTTTTGGATTGTGTAAATTTTCATTTCTGATTTTCTTGCCCAACACTAAATGACTTCTTGACTGTGACCTAGGTCTAATATTGTATCATACATTTCTGTTGAAAACTAGCATAATAATAATAATAAACATCTACAGAGTGTATATATATATTACATTTAGCATGATATTTAATCCTTACAGCAAAAAGCATGCAGTTAGTCCTATTCTTATCCTCAATTTTAAATAAAGACACCATGGCACATAGGTTAGAGTTATGTGGCTGTTAAGTGACAGTCACAATTAAGATGCAGACAGCTTGATTCCTGAAGCTGTGTTCTCAGCAAGCTCATTTTGTCACTTTATTCCATTTCTACTGGGCCATCCATTGCTCAGTGACAAGGAAGTCTTTGGAAAAGTCTTTTTTTTCAAGGCTTGTGATAACATATGGATGTAGAGGGGCTAAAATTCCCAATAAATCCTCCCAGAAACCCCTTGGGTAGCCTTTAATTTCAATAATTTTCCCTCCAAAAGAACCATGACATTCCCTATTATCGCCTTTAAATAATGAGATCATCTCAATAATTCTGGGAGGGCTTGTAGCATTTTATCAGCAGTGCCTTTGTTGCACAATTTACATTTTTTTTCTTGAAGATACAATAAAAGATTTATTTCTGATGGGCTGTGATGTGGTTTGCATCTAAGAGGAAAACAATTCCTTCAAAAAAATACCATATCCCCAAATGATTTCATAATTGCAAACAGTGTTGACGAGCTCTTTGGCTTAAACAAGTTTATAACATATTTGCTGTGTTTTTGTGTAGATATGTTTTGATGTGCTTACTAAGGAAAAATAATTAAAACCCCTTTGCCATTTCTAATTGAGAAGAAAGAAATGCAACCCATTAGCTGATGTCTCCCATTGTAAGATTTTTTTCCCCCTCATTTCATTCCAGATTTGTTTCAAGGATTAACTTGTGCTAAATAGTTTCAGGTCCGAACGTCAGCCATGTTTCTCATTACTGGAGATCAAAATGGCTTAATTCTCTTTGTGTGTTGGTGCCACTAAAACACAAGGGAATCTTAAAACTACAAACTCCCGATAGAAGCACCACATTTTCTTAGTCAATATGCCTAGCAGAGCTTGTGAATTTTCTGCACTAACTGCTGAACCAATTCTTCGTACTGAGAAGTTTCACTTTTCTGGTGTCTTGCACAGGCTAGGCAAGACTTAGTGGAGATATTCTGGTTCCAAAACCTTAGTACCTGCAAATGCGCAGTTGTGAATTTTGCTTTCTAATACTCCTTTAATCAACTGTTTGGGTTTGTCTTTAAGCAGAATGTTGCCACCCACCTGATAGGATAAGAATTTATCATTGAAATTAACACAAGGGCATCTGATTTAAACAGACCTGACTTTAAATTCTGACTTGACTACTAGGTATATATGACCTGAGTGGAGTTTGAAAACTTTCCTCATCTGCAAAATGGGTTTAACTCTATTCATTTATTGGCTGCAGAAAAACTGCAAGAGTTGGGTCATGTTGGGCAGCTGCTAAGCACAGAAGGGCATATAAAGTGACCAGCTATAATACTGCGTGTTATACCATTGCATCGGAAGGCCGGAGACTGAATTTGAAGCATTCTGGAGAGTCTTTCATGCACTAGCATTTCACCAGGACATTTCTACATTTGGTTGCTTTGTTAGCTCAGGCTGCATGATTAATACTAAGGGAAAATTTGGGATGCATGGAGGCATGGAGCAAAAAGTTGTTTTCTTCTTCTCTGCTTTGGATCTGAACCAATGGAGAGAGATGACCAAGCCATATGGGAAATGGAACCCAAAATACTATTTTTATCACCGATGAAATCAAGAGTGAAAACTGAGGCATGTGTCTATGGCTTCCCCATGGAAAACCTAGAAGGAGCTGGGTTTATCCCTTCAGCTGGCCTGGGACACCGGCCTCCCTCCTTTGGAGGAGAGACATGTATTCTTACCTGATGAATGGTTCCCAAGAAAAGATGACAGAGGTCTTCCTGCGCTTCTCAGTTTTACCCATCAAGGGGAGAGAGGGAGCATTATGTCAATGACAGTTCCCAGCATGGAAGAAAAGAGCAGGAGGGGAAATGAGTGCTCTCTTCCCAGGACTGTCCACCTCATTGTCTATGAAGCTCAAGAAGTAAGTGACCCGGATCTGTCACTCAGGGAAGACACAGTGTGTGGGGGTAAGTTCAGACTGAGACACAGGTAGGGTAAACTAGTTCAGAGTGAAAATTCCATGTTTTCTCCTGAATCTATAAAGCCCTGATGGCGTAGCATCCCATGCACAAAGGTGTGTGGCAACGACTCAGCAAAGGATCTTCTCTTAACCATTCTGCTTCTCAAGTCTCCCTGGTTCTTTCTAATTTAGGACCCCAACTCTGCTCTTCCGCAATCTGCATTGAAGCCTTCATATGGAAGTCACAGATGGGATGATATTAGCAGCCAACCTGGTGATCATGAAGTGAAGGATGACGGTTTGATTTCTTCTTTGTTTTAGCTTTGAGCAAAGGTAAATTGTTTTATTATAAGACTTGGCACCTCTGCCTTGTCCAGCTGCTTAACAAATGTGCATCCATGGTCAACAATGGAACCACACTAGAGCGTGTAGATAGCTGAACGTGAGCCACAATTACTACTGTTACAACTCAAAGCACATGTCCTACTGACAGGAGTGCGGGATGGCAGGCAGTCCGTGCACCGCACAGGCATTCTGAGGTATGTTTTCAGGTGGTGCCTTGCAGGAGGTCCCAGCCTCACACACACAGTTTCAGCACCCCAGCCTGAGCGTGAGCAGCGGGGCCCCACATGTACATATTTCTTCTTTGCAGGCTGTTGTGCAGGGGGCTTCTTAAGATCTCTTGTATATACTACTTTTATATAGCACCTATGTCCTTGCCTTCTAAATTTTTTTAACCAGTTTCAAATTTTTCACTGCAAACTCCACAGGACTGGGGTTGATGAATCTTGTTCATCAGTTGCATCAGTGGCACAAGGCATCTGACACATGGGAGGGATTCAGAGAATACCTTCTGGAACTGGATGGAATGACAGTTGGCTTCCCAAGGTCAGGGACACGGGCCCTGGGTGCTGGAGTTCTGATTTTGTTAGGAGGGCACCTCCTCAGGCACGTGACCTTCCTTAAGGTCCAGTTACAACTGACAGTTTTTAAAGGCATCCAAGACCCCTGGGAAATCAATCACAGTAACCTGTTTGTTTGTACCCACAGGGACACAGGGACACTTAGGCTGCAGGGTAGTCACATTTGATTTTGAACTCTCCTGTGTCCTTCTGTGTAATGGGTTGTCTTTATTTCTTTCTTTCTTTCTTTCTTTCTTTCTTTCTTTCTTTCTTCCTTTCTTTCTTTTTCTTTCTTTGAGACGAGGTTTTGCTATGCATTTCAGGCTGGCTTTGAACTCACGATGTAGCCGAGCCTGGCCTTGAACTTGCAGACATTCTCCTGCCTCGGCCTCCTGAGTGCTGGGGTTACAGGTGTGTACCACCATGCTATGTGTAACTGGTTATTTGTAAGGATCAAGACTGGAACTGATGCACAAAATTTGAGGGGCATGAAAAAGCTCAGTCATTAAGATAAACACAATTTTACTGCAATATTTTGAAAGTTCAAAATTAACACAAACTTTTCATGATGAATCAAATATCAAAGTTTTAAATAAAAGTTTCAAGATTCTTGATTTTCCTGTTTTGCTTCAAATGACTCCTCTTCATGGACTCATTTGCTGCACTCTAGTCCCCGCTGTGGAGCAGACCGAGTTGAGGAGAAACGTCCTTGGCTGTGACTCTCCTGGTTTTTACCTCTTGATCGGTACACATTTTTTTCTGTATCGGGGTGGAATATTCGAGATGGTACAGGGTTCAAGTAGTGAGGGAAGCTCAATGAATAAACATAATCATAAAAAATGGAAGAAGCTGTCAAACCTGAAGCACCTAAGGTAGAAAATATTCAACAGGAAAAATGGCACATATTTAATAACCGAATAACAAAAGACTGAAATAAATAAAATCCGACACTGTTCAGCAGTACGGCTGCAGTATTTGTTTCTCAGCCGCACCCGCACGGCTCCGTTTCTATTTGCTTCGTCCTTTATTGGAACTGGATTCCGAAAGGGCCTCTTCTTAAGTAGCTCTGGATTTCCTCTACGCGGTGCAGCACGGTGCTGGATGCAAAGGAGCTTCACAGGCGAGCAAACGCGGATGAAATCAGCCAGTGCTCCAAGCGTGCCCTTCTCTTCTACTGGAAGGACTTCCTTCATTTACATACGAGAACATGCAGCCAGCGAGAGGGGAAAACACAAGCACAAAATCTTCAAGAGCCTTTTGGAAGCACAGCAGAAAACACAACACCAAAACACCAATGCCAATTTTTTTTTCCCTTGCAAAGCGGCAGCTCCTGGGGGAAGAGTTACGTTCTGGGGAGCGTCCAGTTCTGCTGGGGCTGAAAAAGAAGGTGCTGCTGAGTAGCAGGCTTTGGATGGGAGGGAGGAGGGAAAGACTGGGTAATTGCACAAAAGCATCTTGAAACTTCTTTAGCTTCATTTGCTTCCAAACAGGAAAACACAGTGCTGAAGAAGCTCGAAGAGGAAGGGGAAGCCTCAGGCAGTTTGCTCTACTGAGGCACAGCTGGGGCTATACCACAATATTTCCCCATTGTTTTCTTCTGAGCTCCTTACCCGGTGCCCTTGGTATATCAGGGGGCTGCATGGTTGGAACAGAATCCCAGGCAAAATGCTAAGTTTTTTCCCAACCCTCCAGTACAGGGTATGTCTGCCTTACGTATATATTCCCTATTCCTCTAACACACAGACACACACAGACACACACAGACACACACACACACACACACACTCTCTCTCTCTCTCTCTCTTTCTCTCTCTCGCTCTGTCTCTCTCTCACACAAGTTCTGGGGGTACAGGCTTCAGGCAAACTCTCCCGCTGTGCTGACTGTGGGATGGTGAAATATCTTGGCCCACAGCAAATGAAACAAGATACCTGTGGATCCACTACGAAAGACCAGGTTTCTCATTTTTGCTCTCTCCAGACAGAGAACTGCAGATATGAAAGAGTAACGTTCTTTGCGGACCAGTCGTCTGAAGGCTGGTCGCACATTAAATATACCCAGGGAACTTTAAAAAATACGGATGCCAAAGCCCTACTTCAGGCCTATTAAATTAAATATCCTAAGGGTGGGAAGTACGCATCCAAAAAATTTTAAAGCTCCCCAGGTGACTGTAATGTGCAGCCAGGTTTGAGAAGTCTTGACCCAGAGCTGGGATCACAGGCAGCCCTTTTCTGTCCACTCTAAGAGCTCGGTAGTCTCCAGCAGCACAAGCCGAGACTGCCTTTTTGTTTAATTCCATTCAGTGACATGCAATTCAGTTCAGTAAATATTTATTCAACTGCCTCTCTACCCTTCATTTCCAGTTGTGTTTCCTGCGAGCGTCCTGAGGACCCTGTGTCCCAAATATGTTTCACGATATGCGAACTTACCTGTTTTTCAGGCATATTCTTGAAAAGGACTCCTTTAGAGATAGATGGCAAGTTGCTAAAAATTAGGCACTGGATTTAGAGGGCATCTTGTTTTTTCTGACAGTAATAGCTCTGAACAATATCTGTGTGTGTGTGCAACCTGCATCTTTGAATGTGTTTGTTTGTCCCTTGTGTGCTTCTTTGCACTGATGAGCTGAGCTGAGACACAGTACTCAGCTTTCGAAGACCACCAGGATGAGTAGGAGATAGGATGTGTGTGCAAGAAATTACGGCTCTGCCAACTGCGAAGTTGGAGGAGGGACGGAGAAAGGGTGCTTCAGACCTGTTCAGAGGGAGGCGTTGTGCCTGGCGAGGGTGGAAGGTTGCTGCAAGAGGTTTACAACAGGAACCCCGTTCTTCCATGGGGGGTTTTAGGTAGCCTTGCAGATTTATGTGGCAAGACTTCAAAATGTCATTCAAGGCTCTGCAGGGAAAGCAGGAAGGCACAAGAAGAAAGCTTCCATTGCTTCCGCCTCTCATCCGTCGGACTCACGTTTCTGACTCATTCTGGCCTCATGACTGAGTTTCAAAATCAGAAATTTGAAGTTATCCTTGGGCTTTGGTCTAGCAGGTACTGGGTGGGAGAGGATATGGTGTCCTGCTTCTGGAAAGTGATGGAGGAGGTTTGGAGGAGGAGGCAAGGACTGAGTTTCTAGAGCTGAATTGACCTGGGGTTTCAGACACTAGCTGTGAAATCTTGGGTAAGCTGTTCCTTTTTGGTTTCCTCCTCTGCAAAATGAAAACATTCATACTTACCTCGTGTTTTGTGTTTGAGATGAAGGCTCTGTGTATTAGACACTGTGTAAAGTGCAGAATGAACTGCTCGACCATAAGAAATGTCAGTGAGATGCAGGTTTTCTAGTTGAAATACAGAGTTTTCTCTCTCTCTCTCTTTTTTTTTTTCTTGCATGGGTGGTGGGTATTTGTACTTCTTTCCACACTTGGCCTTTCCAGATATGTGTTCAAAAGGCCAGAAGACTGGCTAATTATGAGGAGTATGTGATTTTGAATGTGCAAAATAAAATGTGTTTCAGGAATTAGTCATTGAAATCTCCATGAAGAAGTAACACCATTCTAGGAAGTTCTTGGATAGGGTCATCAAATCTGTCTTACCCACAGGTCCATGCTGCAGTCCTCTGTAGCCCTCCCTCCAAAATTCAAGTCCCCACAAGAGGACCAGCTTTCCTCCACCTACACCATCTAACCTATCCTTGCTATGGCTGACTTGTCATTGTTTTTCTACTTCATAAGATGTGGCAAAGAGGGTGCCATTTGGAAAAAAGCTGTAAGAGTGCATGGAATTTCCTATGGCAGAAGTTAGGCACTATAACCTATAATGATTAATGAGATTAATATAAGAAAGGGCACAGAAATATATTTAGGAACAAAAATAGTAAGATAGTTGTTTTATTGAGGCACTGTGCATAAAAAAAGTAGAGAAAGAACCTCAAAATTTTGGCTGAGGCTACAGATTCCAAATTGAGAATGGAAACTCATATAATTCTATAATTCAATAAAATAATTCATCTCTTAGAAAACTTGGTTTCAGATTTCCTTCAGAATAATTGCACCCCGTCTTTTCATTCTCTTATTTTGATTTCTGGTTGGATGTTGGCTTATTTCTCCCTCTGTGTCTTGTCAGGGACATTTGTGGTGGGGTCCCGACCTCGGCTCACTGAGATCATCCGCTTATGATGACGGCGGCTGCTCCTTCTCCACCTAAAGTCGCAATCTGCTCTGGGATGGGGGCAGGAGACGAGACTCATGGGCTCAGTAGCCAATTGTGATGTGAAAAAGAGAGCATTAGAACGTTGGCTGGGGTCTGAGAGCCCGGCCTGCAAGGAGTCCGGCAAGGCATGGATGTTGTTTCTGTACATGTGTCCTTAATCACAAGGAAGGGGTAGGGGGTAGAGTATGCGGGAGTGCAGCAGAGCCATTCCCTTCGATTTCTGAGGGCGTACATATGATGTCAGCAATTAATTCAGGCCCTAAATTCTGTTTTCTTACAAAAATCTTATTTTAGTTGCGGTATCTTTGACGCATCTGCTTCCATAAGCAGGATACATGCCACAAATAAAAATTCAAAAATATCTGTTTCACGTAGAACTTGGAAACTGGAATTGTGAATTTGAAGGAGCCCTGCAGATCGCCCAGAGGGAGGGAGGCCCTTTGTCTTGTGGAGAGGAGCGAAGTCCTTGTACATCACTGGCGCCTCCAGAACTTGGGCCCGGGGGTGTGCTACAAAAAGTAAGAAAACTAGGACAGGAGTCAGGTTGGTGGCTGGAAAACCTCAAGTCAGTGCTGAGAGATCTCTCAGTTGCCAGGGCATTTCTGCAAGAAAAATCAATGCCAAAAAGAGAGGTAAGTGGGACAAATTTTCTCCCAACTCCAATAGCCATAGTAAAAATCTTTAAGATTTCAGGGTACTACTACCAGATGGTGAAAGACAGATGACCAGGCATCACAAGGCCATTTGGTAAATTATTTTGGCAACTTTGCTGAAAACGAGGCCCAATGAGCTGTACTGTCATGCATTGCATAATGATGTTTGGGTTGGTGATGGATCTCAGTATGATGACAGCCTCCTGAGATTATATATCACCTAGTGGCCAGCTTAATTTATGTAAGTACGCCCTGGGAAGTTCCCACAATCAAATTGCCAAACAATGTTATTTCCCTGTCGTTAAGTGACACATAACTTTAATTAAAACCCAGATGGCATATTTAAAAAAAA
>RJWT010036585.1:0-13233 GCA_004365215.1 Cuniculus paca | reverse complement strand
AAAGAAAGAGTCTTCAAATTAAAATCAGTGTAACTATAAAGGTTATGCTTATAAATACTGCTCTAGTCTGCCTGTTTAATTTAATAAATAAAACTATGCCTTTCTTCACAATTTTTTTTATTTAATATATATTTATTGGCTGCAAAAATACTAAAGTCATTAGTATAGCTACAGAAGACCTATGAATAGTCATTACTCTTATTTATGAAAACCCAGCATCAGTGTACTGGAATGAACAAAATCCTACTTAGTTAGGTTTTCTAGATGTTTATAATATCTTTGAACAGATGTTACATAGCAAAATATGCTGCTAATAAAGTACAGAAATTTGGAATTGAGAAGCAGAAGAATATGCCTTTTTTGGAAATTGCACGAATTGTCAAGCAATGTCTAGAGTCTTCTGTGAGCATGACGATTCCAACATTTTGACTTTTGAGTTACTGTTCTGTTGTGATTTTTGCATTTGTGTTCATTAGCTGAGTTGGGACTAAACTGTATGAGTCTGAGTTTATAAGTACCAATTAGAAGGCTTTACTTTTCTAAATTTATGGGAAATTCTTACAGTGGGGAGTTGGCATATTCACACATCTTATAATTCCTTGGTGATTCTTCATTTAAATTCTCTTATCTCCTTCTTTCACAGAATTTCTACACAGGTCCTTTCTAAGACAGGGTTCCTTGTGTATGTCATGGTAAAGAAGGAGAGTGGCAATAGCTTTCTGAAGTGTGTATTATGCCTTCATTTTATATAAGTTGTAAATATTTAAGTAATTTCACAATGAGAACTCATCTGGCAAGTAATAAAACTAGATTTCTATGAGGCAGAAAAACTGGCTTCATCAATTCTATGTTAAATGACCATGTTCAATAACTTACTGCTCAAACCTTTTTTTTTTTTTGCCTTATGAACTGGTGAACGAAGTAAGAACATGTTTCATGGAATTATTGTGAGAAATAGATAAAACGGCATGTATAAACACACTGGCAACACTGTAACCTGAAAAGTAAAATCTTAAATGTCCTTGAACTGCAAGGGCTTCAAAGGGAAAAGGTATGTAGATGTTGCACTGAGTTTTATGACACAGCTATGATCAAAGTGCTTGATATCCCAGAGAAAGTGATTGTGAGCTCTTATTGAGAAAGGTGCACTGGAGAATATTATATCAATTGCACACGGCACACACAGGAGGTAGAAAAGAGCATTTCAGGCATGATTCAGAGTAATGGAGAGGATGGACCTATATACTTCACTTTGAATTGTGATATTGTAGTAGACTGGGGTCAGAGAACAATGTGGAACCTTTAAAAAAAATTGTATCAAAGTTTTAATTCCTAGGTTGACGGGGATTCTATGGATTTTATGAAAAAATAGATTTATTTTAATGAACATTTATGTGGCACTTAACACATATTTATTAATTTGATACTTATGATGACCCTTGAAGAAGACATTGTAAGTCTTATCATTTTCAAGGTGTAAAACAAAGAGAAAAGAAACCTGTCAGAAAACAGTATAAGAGGTTTCAGACTACTATGGGAAGAGAGAGACTCCAGCATAAACTGAGCCCAATTCCAGCTAAGAGAAAAGTACACCTGGAGCTTTTAAAAGGATAACAGACAAAAAATGAGATCGAACTACAGAAAAGGTGAAACAAAACGGGTTCAGGCAGCTACAGGGAACTAACCAAAGCACAATGGGGCAACGGAAAATTACACCGGGAGAAGGGATGAAGAAAAGGCCTTGAGATGTGTTAGGTACACGTACCAACTTCCCACAAGGAATGTAAACACCATGTACTAATGAACTAAAATTTAAAAAATGGTTAACTGTAAAATTTATGTTATGTGTATTTTTCAACAGTGAAAAACACAAAACAATTCCTGAAGCTGTTTTGCAAGATGAATTGAATACGTACGTTTGGTGGTTGAGAACGTTCCATTTTACGGGACCCAGATTAGCTGTGGGAGTGGAATGATGAGACACATGGCTTAGTGACATGGAGGCTGGGTGAAGTTTGGCAATCTTGCCAACACAATTGCTGGACAAGTCCTTTGGGGACTAGGAAATCCACATTTCACACAGCTGGTAATCGGCAGAGATGGGACTTCAGCATTCTGGTTCCTGCGTACATCCAGCATCTCATTGTCAAACCTACCGTGTTCTCTTTCCCAGATTTCACATCTATTGCTTTGTGACCCTTTTGACCCAAGGGAGGCATGTTCAGCGGTTTGGAACCTCTCTAATAGCACAAGATGTTTCAGAAAAATCTCAGGTGTAACAGTATTTTTGTACTAGAATTTTCTTTTTTTTTTTTCTTTTTTTTTTGCGGCACTGGGGATTAAACTCACGACCTTGCGCTTGCCAGGCAGGCACGTAGGCCGCTGAGCTAGATCCCCAGCCCTTGTACTAGAATTTTCAAGATGATTTTTCTGGATTTTTGATATGACGTTGTGTAAATCCTTGTAATGCTTCTGTGTTGTTCTCCGGAATCAGGGTTTATGCCACTTTTTTCTGTTTTGTTCAATACTTTCTTAAATTTTTGGTTGAAAGCTGAAATTGAATAACTCAATTGTTTGATACACTTCACCTCAAAAACTCAACAAAATAAAAGTAACAAAAAAACCAAAATTTTGTTTCGAGCTTGCTCCTCTTTGTCTCTGTTGACTGGATCTTTGCTTTAAGTGATTTTTGATTTGTTTTGTTTTGTTTTGCCGCACTGCTTATAGATTTGCCCAATTACTCTGTCAGGCTTTTCTTGGATCTTTATGACCCACAAAGTCTCCATCTTGCAAATTCTAACAGGCAAAATTATTCACATATACAGAGATTTCCTCTGTGGCAAAGTTTGTATAAAGAGGGAAAGATAGAGTGTATACAGACAGAAAAAGAGAAAGTCCTAGAACACATGGTTCTGGTGCACAGTATTATCTCAGCCTCTGTCAGGGCCGTCAGCTGAATTTCTCTCCATGGAGAATGCTTTATAGTCTGGTTGAGCTTCACTGAATGTTGAGTGGAGAGTTCAGATGGACCAAATAAAGTAGCTTTCACTTCTTTATTATTTTATTTTATTTTATTATTTTTTTAAAAGAGAATAGACAATAAAAACAATGATACAAAATTTCAAGACAAGATAGAAAAGTAACAACGGTGAACAGATTGTGTATTGTTATCTTCAAAGTAGGTGTTCAGATTACAAGATATAGGCATGAAAAATTGATTAAAAATATAAGCACAAACCTCTCTGTTCAATGAACTAATAGAAATTAGTAGTATAACTATCTTAACTATTAGAGAGAGAGAGAGAGAGTGAGAGAAAATGTGCCCAAAGGACCTGCCAAGAAACTGTGTCAAAAGGATTGTCCAACAAAACTTCACCTACGTCTTTGTCTAAGCCATTTCTCCCCTGATCCCAGCCCACACTTTCAAATAAAATGAGATTAAGTCCCCTTTTCTAAAAGGACAGGAGAGAGAAATTCAAATGTATCTGGAGGAATGGAAAAAATGAAATATATCATCTTTTAGCAGCGAGGCAGGTGGTAAGGGAGAAAATAAAAACCTACCTCCAAGACATTTTGGAATTTTCTTAGGTTGAATAATTGAGCAAAAGAGAACAAACATAATAACACACAGGTTTGGAAAAAGCCTTAAGCCTGGGATATGTAGCTATGATTGATTTGTGTTATTAGCAACGTCAGCAGTTTCAACTTTACATGCTTTTGTCCTCCTCCGTATTTATCATCTACAGACTAAAGAAAGGGAGGAGTGATTCTATGAACAAATTAAAGCAAAAGGAAGAAAAAAACTCTCTATATTAAACATTTAAAACTCACACACAATCAAAACACTCAGGGTTCTGCACTTTCCGACACCTTAATTTCCATCAGCCTGTGCAGCTGTGTGCTTCCCACAGCGCGGTCTCATGAAGGGTGTATTAATTAAGTCATTATGCCCTGAGAGATAGGTATAATTACCAATCTTCTCACCATACTATTTTGAGTTTCCAATATTCAGTAAGTTGGAGGTTCAGTGTTTTTTTTTTAAATGTCACTGTAGAAAAAAGGAAAAATCAACAACAACAACAACAAAAGTCACACCAAAGGGATAAAATTACCACAATCCCTATTCCAAAGCGACGGTAGACAGTAATCCCACAGAGGATCCATTTAGCCTTCCAGGCCAAATTTGAGAACTGTCAAAAACTGCAGGAGGGAGTAACAGTACCTGGGCAGGCGTACGCAGGTGTGAAGGGAGAGGGCCCTAAACCATTGCCAAAAGGAAGTGAAAGCTGCAGAGCTTCCCCATTGCCCTGTATGCATTCAATGCAGGAAGGGCATGAACACCACCCCTTCTCATCTCTTTATGAGAAGTCCAATAAAATGCTCTTAACATGAAGGATAATGTTCTACAGAAAACCCAGATTTTAATTACATTTAAGATCAAAAATGTTGAACAGTCAGGAAATAGGATGAAATTTTTGTTACAGCCTAAAATTATCTTTTTTCCATAGTCATATATAAATCTTAATTGTTCCAACAGAATAGTTGGTTGGCACATTGGAGATCAGAAGGGGATTCTCTAGTTAGGGTTGTAAACCCCATTTTAATACATTCTAGCCAAACTAGCCCTCACATTAAAAGATAATGGGAAAATAACATAAAATACAGCTACAATGAACTTTGTATAGTCTCTTTACATTCAAAAGCAGTCTCCCCCATATCTTTGTAATCAGTTTAAAGTGTACCAGAATTCCTTTCAAAACATAGGTTCTTTAAGAGTTGAGTAAGATAACTCTCTCTATTGTTGAAATTAATTTCAAGTCGAATGACCTCTGTGTTAGTTGTGAGGTCCGTGAGCTTGTGAACAATGCATTCTCTGGTAGATGCTCTGTTACATCAAGAACAAATATACCATCACCACTCTGGTTCTATCAACAAGACAGGAAGCATGAAAGCAGACCTTTTAATCTCGCCCGAACACTTCAGTCTGGCATTTTGAGCTCCTTTATCAGCTGACCTTGGTGCCCCAGCCTCCCTTTCAGGAGTTCTTTTGAAGATCTTCCTTTTATAGCAAATTAACAAAGGGAAATTTAGGTAAATTGGGGCTTTCGGCTGCAACTCCACCTTTAGATAAATTACTTAACTTCATTTTGCCTCCTTTGTCATACCTATAAAGGGAGGGTAAATAATCTATTTTGCGGAACTGAGAGACTTGAATGATTTAATCCAGGAGAAATGCTCACTTTGTTGTTTACATGGGTAGCACTCATGCATACTAGTATTGTCCTTTATCACAAATATTTTTCAGGATCAAAAATTTGATCCTTTGATGATTTGCTTCTGCCTGAATCAGCCTTTCCATCCTTCAGAGAGCGTGTAAAACTTGTTCTTTATAAAGATACCTTTGATCTCTTCTGTCCCATCAGCTATATTAGATCTTAGTGTTAGAAGGCTTAATAAACATTCTTAACTCCCTTTCTGATAATATGATCCTTGTGTTAGAAGCATTGTAAAAAGATACATTGCAATTCTTTATAATGACTGTCATATTCAAATATCACAAGCTATTTATTCATTTATATGTTGAGTATCTAAATGCTCCTTCTTTCCTGTCTGAGATATTTTCTGTTTGTGCCATTTGTTGTTGACTTTATGATTATTTTGTGAATTTACATGCATCTCAGTTCAATTCATTCTCTCATGGGTCAAGTATCTGTATTTTTCTGTGTCCCATTAGGGTGCTCTGTTTCTTCCTCTTCAGAATGGCCTTGAAATCCACAGCAGGAATAGTGATCCTTTGCAGGTACTCACACCCTGCATCATAGACATCACTGTTATGAAGTGTGCACCATTTGAAAGTTTGGTTGAAGAGAGAACCTTTTATCTTTACCAGCAACTCTTGGTGTAAAGCCAACTTCACTGCCCTCAGAGTCACTGATTCTCTGATCTCAGAAATGGGAAATGGAAGGCAGGGGTTGGAAGGTGGCACCAGTAAAAATCATTCATTCTGATGCTTCGCTTTGCAGGCATGTGTGAAGGATGGGAGTGTTCACAGAAATTAAATAGGGAAGGAGCAAGTTCTTGGGAAGCATGGTAAGTGATTCTTTTAAGCACGGGGACAAGAATATTCATTGCTTTGGCCTTTCCCATCTCCTTGACCAAAGAAACTCATGTTAGGGCTCCTAATAAGGGACTGCATTCTTACCATGGGTCTAACAGGGAAAAATATGAAAATACTTGGTGCAACAGCATGAAAGATAATACTATAAATCTGAATGTATCTTATCATTGCCCAAAATACATATGATTCATTACAGGGATTGTTTTTTGTCAAGTTGCCTGATCTATCTCCAAACTAAATTTCTGTAGGTAATACAACTGCAAGCTAAGCTTTCTTCACAAACAAATAAAACACAGACAGATGGGGGTCATGCCTACCTGACTACCTCTCCAGAACCGTAAAATGTTTCCCTATGTCCACCTTGAATTTCCTCTGGACCAATGAGCAACCACAACGTATTTGGACAAGTGAGACTGCACGAGGGATAAACTACAGTTCTCCCATCCCCATCCTTTTTAAACCTGTCATTTCCCTGGCATAGCGGGTGGACTCGTCAGCCAGATGAGACAGCAGGCCCATGGGATGTGATGTTTATGGAGGTGGATTTACAGGCTTGCGGTGGTGGCCAGGCTCTCTGCCACAGCTGATTTAGGCATCTGCCACAGGTATTTTATCATTACTTGTTCTGTTATCCAGGGACTATAAGAAAAAGACTGGCAAGCAATCAAGAGAATTTTTCTGACAGCTGAGAAGACATATGTGAGTATGGAGAGATTGGTAGAGATATTCTTTACAGGCTACTTATTATACTGTACATCCTTACACAGAGCTGGGACGAGGCTCACTACTTCAGCTCTGAGTTTTCATGTAACCTCCACAGGAAATCTCTCTGTTCTCCGAGGAAACCTTTATCCAGGGTGAAAAACAGCTCCTGCAGTGATAAAACAGTGTTCATACAGAACACACGCACACACAATCTCCAGTTGGACTCATTAATCATTTTTATTATGGACAAATTATTCAAGCCTATATGATATAATGAAAGAAATAGCTTATTAATACCAAAAAGTCCAAGAGAGTACTTAGGGAAATTAAATAGACTGGAAAACATATGCTAGATGTCTTGCAAATTAAAATTGTAAATAAATGATTCTGGTTTAATCGCATGGCAATTTACAGAGACATTTTTGGTAAAAATGATCACACCATCATCTCTGACAGGAATTTTGCATAAACTGAGCTATCTGGCTTGCTGCATGAGTAGTTTTAAAGATAATATTGGTCATTAATCTTTTTAAACACTTATTTTATTATTTTAATCAGGATTTGTGATTTTTAAATCAGTTATGCTGTGAATTTTGTAATACAGGTCAATGTCTGCATTAGCCTTTGAACCAGAAATTTTCTTGGATCTGGCATTCTTGATCAGTGTTGGATAGGAAGACAAAATCTCACATTGTATAGAAGATAGCTGATCTTCAGTTATAATTTGTGCAATTATTTTGTATATTTACTTGTTTTGATGAAACAAGAGAAGACAGAGATCTAGCTTATCTTCACTCCAGGAATTGGGGCACAAAGGCAGATAAGAAATGTTTGAACCCCATTTAACTTGGAAGTGAGTCCATCAGTTGAGGCTGGTAGTGCTTAGTGTGTATCTCTGGTGGGACAGACATTTGAATGAGACAGAGCAGTTGAGGATGGGGAATTAATGCATAGATTCAGTCTTGTGGTAGCAGGCTGGTATTCCTCAAAAGACCTTTTTTCATCCTCTTAAAATATATGACTTTATTTTCCCTTTTTCCATATTCAGGCAGAATAATATAACTAGATATAGATCAGCACATGTTAGAGGGAGGGACATGAGCAACTCCTTAAACCATTCTCTTAATGGAAAGTCGCTCTCCTCGAACTTTGTATTTTTCTCTTCTGCTGCTGGTCTGAAATCCAGAGATACCCATCATTTGCTTTCTACTACACAGAGTAAAACAAGCTAGACATTATTTCAGCAGCAAGAAGGGAAGAACTTGACTCTGAAGATGCCCTTGACCCCAACTGTACTGGTTGTCACTGATGAAATAGATGGCGATACTGGAGAAATAAACCTCTACTCTACTCTATTTTGGGGTCTCTTTTTTTGCACAGGGGTTACTTTGTCCTATTAGAAGTCACTTAATTCAAGTGATAAACTTGTTCATTCTGATAGGGAGTATTTTTAACTTGGTTGTCATACAGAAGTCATTTCAGAGCATAATTCTTTTTGATACTTACAAAGAGATTCTAAGAACTCGTGCTGGTGCCCAGGGATTCTTTATGGTGCAGATTTAGTCTTCACTGAAGGTGAAGAACCTGCAGTTATGAATCCTAGGTGTGCTCACACAGAACTGAGGCTTAACTCGCTTGCTGCTCATTCTTGCTTTCTTGACAACCTAGAAAATGTGGTATACTGGATACTCTTTCTTTTCATTGAACTTTGTCCTCTTTTTTGATTTTCTTGGGCACTACTGGGTATAAAAAAAGGCTATCATGGAATAGGAAAAAATGCCACTCTGCTGTAGAATCATGTGTTCAGATTTTGTAATAAATGACTAATATTCTTTCCTAAGTTATGACTCAATACAACTTTCTGAATTTAGTTGTGTCAAATGCGGCTTTCTAATGTAATTATTCAAATTCATCACATAGATATAATAATAATGGGTGTATTCTTGTCACACAGTGAAATTTTTATCTAATCATTTTTGATGTCACATAATTCAGGTCACAGAAAGGTATAAATGAGATAAAATTGCATGCACTTTAGTAATTACATATAACACTGTGATTCACTTTGGTATCTACTGGTGAAAAGAAGGATGATTCAGGTTCTCAAATCAATAAAATACAGCTAGAGAACAGAAGAATATTAGGTGGAAAAAATAACTAAATGAAATGTCTCCTTTTTAACTTTTTTTTTTTTTTTTGCTTTTCTGCAGAACACACAAGCAGTGATACTCAAATTTTGTGGATGGATCCTTTCAGGTTTTTATTTTTTCAGATTCTGCTGGAGAGCTTAGTTTTTAGGTATATTTCTCCTGATTTTCCTGTTTTTAACTTAAACCTTCATCCATCTTATCCCTTTCCCCAGTACAGAACTGCAAGGTTATGTGGAGGCATTGGTGTTGCCAATTAGCAGTACATCAGCCATTCTATGTTAAAATTCCTTTTGTTTTCTCTCATAAACCAATCACTACCCATCACCATCTGTCCCCATGATATACTAACATTCCATATTAATATGAAAGCAGAATCATGTAAGTATAAAAATAAATACCAATCTCTTCATCCTCAATCTAGGTCATGTTTTTTGAATGTGCTTATTTGTGTGCCTATATTGAAACATGCACAAACATGACTTAAATTACATGCAGGTGCTCCTGAGGCATGAATTCTCAATTCTGTTTGTAGGTTAAAGTCTAATGTGTTCTGAAGGCCATTTGGTCACTGTAACTACATTACTAGTAAATTAGTCTCTGTTAATTTGGTTTCACAAATTTACTGATAGCCAAAAATGTATGGTAACATGCATTTTGTAAAGATTACTAACCATGTTATAGGATCAAGTTGTTCAGTTATCATTTATGAACTCTTAAACATATCCATTAAATGCATAGCATCTTGCAGAGTTTTCTACATAAGCATCTGATAATTATGTTCTAGTTGTAAAATGGTAGAATATGAGGAAATTCTTTAACTATAAGAAATGAATGAGATTTAATAAACTGTTTTCATAAACTAATCTACAAATACATAAAAACTAGTTAAATAATCTATCAATCACTGCAAATTTAATTTCTTCCTACTATTATCAAATAGTTTACTTGAACTGAATGGCTTTCAAGAAAATTTCATGGTAAACAAGATGAAAAAAGAAAGGAATAAAGTTGGACCATGACATTAGAAACTACTTTTAAGGCATCTATGCATTTTCATGCCTTGTCCATGTAAGTGAATGTTCTTAGCAGGCTTGGTGTTCATGGGCTTGTCTATCAGATGGCCTTTGGTAGAGAAGTCATTTTCCCTCATATTCTAGATTTTGTGCCTCAAACTGAAGTTGTGTGATTAATTCTGGCCAATAGTTAATAGGAGGGAGTGAGGATCATTTCAAGACAGCTCAGAAATCTCTGGCTTTCACTCTCCTCCCATGCTTCAGGAGGCCCTATTTTCCAGATGTGATGACCAAAGAGGAAAGTATTCTCTGTCCTAGAGGAACTGAATAGATGAGAGCAGCTACGAAGATCCTCTCAGTCCTATCTGTACCTGATGAGGACCAGAATTTAATCTTTAATGTAATGAAATTGCAGATTTTAGAAACAGATTTTGGTAAAAGGAAAGCATCTACTGATGATTTCTATTCTGCCCTAATTTTCTGACCTTGTTGAGGCATTTGCAGAGCATAAGATGCTATGAGTACTAGAACTTGAAAAGCTGAAAGAATAGAGCCCCTGAGAGGCTGAGCAGCTGAGCAAAGCTCAGAGCAATGGTACAGGGATGTGGAGACAAAATTAAATCTAAGAGCAATCAAAACAGCTAAACCCAATAGTCAGAGCATCAGAGAATAGAATCGGAAACAGTTGAGCTCAAAATCTGACATAATTTTTTGTTGAGAACGGGCTGACTTGTAGTAACTGGGATTGAAGCTGAAAATCCAGGCAGAAGGTGGTAACTGAGAGACTGAGAAGTTGACTAGAGATATGAGCAGTAGGCAGGTGCCAGGCTGAGTGCTTTGACTCAAAGCGTGGAAGTTATGTGAACCATGTGGACTCCAGTTGAGAGTCCCATATGGTAAGTGTTTCCAACCAGCAGACAAATTGGCAATAATGAAGACACTTTAAAAATCTGATATCAAAAGTATGCTATTCTTGATGAATTTTTGTTCAAAGATATCTACATTATTTAAGGTATAGTGCATAAAGGGTATATTATTTCTATATGATATTATTTGTAATCTTCATGTATAAATTTGTCATAGGACCTTACTTGCTTATTTGTGGCCTATTTTTTTCTAGTCCTTACTGAGCTCCAAGACCTATGCCAGACAAAAGATATACAAAAATTATCAGGACACTATTAATTTTCTCTGGGGGTTTATCAACTAGTGGGGAACCTTCCAGAAAGGCAGACTCTAGGCTAGAGGGCATGTGCTACTTTGAGAGTCACAGGAAGCTGAGAAGATGCCAGTGGAGTGCCTGTGGAATCAGTGTTGGCACACTCTCCTCACTAAGGAAAATGGTGACCTTGACCATCAAATTCCATAAAGGTCTAGACAACAAGCCATTTGTATTTGGTTGTATCCTAATATGTATGCATATACATTCCTGGTTGAGTTCATTTGAGTGGTGGTAACAAAATGCCATAGTTTGGGGTAGCTTAAAAACAACCGATTTATTTCTTACAATTCTGGAACCTGAGAAGTCTAAGATCAAAATGATGACAACAGATTGTGAGCCAAGTAGGAGCTTCTTCCTGTGTGACTTCCCATGGTAAAGCTGGCTTTTTGAAGTCTCTTTCATAAGGCCACTGAGCTCCACCATGAGGGCTTCGACCTCTTGATCTAATCACGTCTACAGACCCCCTCACGCTGTTACCTTAGGGTTAAGATTTCAACGTATAAAATTCAGGGGGATGCAAAATATTCATTAAATATCAATGTATGCCATAAAATATTTCCCACCCCTTAGAAATATGAAATTTGCAAGGTGAAGTGAGTTTTATAAGTGAGCAAAGCTGTTAAGTACATGAGGCAGAATTCAGAGCTAGATGAGGTTAGCGACACACTGCTCGTGATTCAAACTGCCTGAAAGTAAGGATGTCGGTAGTGAAGTAACTAAGCCTTTGGCTCCATTTTCAACACTCAACAGTGAAGAGCTCAAGAGTGGCCACTTGGACTTCCTCAATTATTTAAATAATTGGTTTCTTCTACTCACACTAGCCTGTGATGCAAAATACAACTATAATATCTGCGACAAGATATAATTTCTCTGGTTTGGCTCTCAGTTATCAAACAGATCACTCTGCCAGCCTCAGATTCCAATTTCAGGAGTGCCACAGCTGGATTTCAAGTATTTCTAAGCACAACCAAATATTCCTTTCTACTCTTTCCAGAAATAGCTGTTGGATCTTTGTCCAGAAATCTCTTGCCACATGGATGTTTAGGCATATGTTTCTGCACCATATTTCTGTCACTATTTTGGGTTCATGGCATGGATTCTCCTTTTGTGCTCAGATGAGCTTTGTTACATTATTCAAAAAAAGGAAAATTTTCTGTACCCTTTTTGGGTTATGGGCTAGCGGATGCACTTGGTTTTTCAAATAGGTTAGTTATGCCTCATTTGGTATTATTTAACTTTTTATGCAGGCTTCTCTCCAGGTACTTGGTTATTGGCCATGAAAATTGATTACAAAGATGTGCTGAATAACTTATAGCAAATTCTACTTAAAATTGCTCTACCACTCCTCTCCACAAGACAGCTAGCTTTCAAATTCATGTCACATACATATGCATCTACATCTTTTACTTACAGGATGCATCCTTCCTTTTCATGTCTTGAAGCAGACTCTCCAAAGTCTTTTGAATGTGTTTCACTCAAGAGCTTGTACTGGACTTTAGTGACGTCCCTTGTGGTAACTTTCGCATTCATTTCTGTTGAATGGTTGAGAGAGTGTATGTGAGAAAAATCTCTGGAACATATTATTAGACCTCTTATTCTCCAAAGCAGTTCACTACGTAACGTGTTTCCTTTTGTTCAGCTGAGACCACGATGTTATGATGCTCCAGCTTTGAGATTGGAATTAAGCACCTTCACTGAATTTAATGTTATGTTAATATTTGGATGTTATATTAATATCTGGGTCCTACTGGTGCATATCTCAAATATACCTGACCTGTTCTTTACAAACAAATGCCCTTCCAGTTTCCTTTTCATACAAATGGATGCAAGAAGTCCATGCTCTGCAGCCTTGCTTCTTTAGCTGTACTTCCTTGTACATTTGTACACTGACATTTTTTGACTCCGTGGACAAGAATGGATAGTCCCTGTATCAGTGGGCCACTGCAATCATTCTAGATCATCCCTACCCTCTAGCAGCCATCAACAGCAATAGGTTGGATGAGGTGGGCGGAAAGTCCTTCAGCT
>RJWT010036584.1:0-13282 GCA_004365215.1 Cuniculus paca | reverse complement strand
GACTGCTGGAGTGAGAACAAGCCACGCCCCGCCGGAATCAGGACCATGGGGCTCTGATGATAGCTATTGAGGTGAAAAGCAATTGGATGCTTCTGGTGCTTGGGTGTTTCACTGACCTTGCAGGTCTAGGGCCAGTGATCTGATCATCTATTCAGAAGATAGCAATACACAGCATGGCATCTGAGGGGGGTCTCCTTCTGAGGATGGTAGCCATTGTTGATTCCCTATAGTCTTGTTTTGAAGTCCTACATTGTTCATTGTTTTGTTGAGTTGGGTTTTATTCTCTTTTGCTTTGTTTGATTATGTTATATCTGATGGCATGAGCAGCTATTTCAAACATAGTAAGATATATATGGTAGCTATTTTGAATTTACTATTGTCTTGTTTTGAAGTCCTTTATTGTATCCATTGTTTTGTTTTTATTATTTCTATTCTATTCTATTCTATTCTGTTTGATTTTTGCTATGCCCAAAGGTATCTGCAGCTATTTTGAAGAAAACAAAAGGCATTATGGTAACTATTGTTGATTTTGTAATGTTGTGAAGTCCTGTATCACTTACTCTGGCTTGTTCTGATTGGTTTTATTCTGTTTTATTTTCCTTGGTTTTATCTTCTTTTAAAAAAAAAAGATGGTTCAATACTCAATCAATAATGCAATACACTAAACAGAAGAACCAAAAAAAAATCACATTATCATCTCAATAGAAGCAGAAAAAGCCTTTGACATCCATTCATGATAAAAACACTGAAGAAAATTATAAAAGGACTTTGTCTCAATCTTATAATGCCCATGTATGATGCCACCATCACATTCAATGAGGAAAAAACAGAAAGCTTTCCCTCTAAAATTGGTAACAAGACAAGAAGGTCCACCATCATTACTCCTGTTCTACATATTATAGTAAAAGTTCTGTCTGTGAGCATAATTCATTGGAAAACAGGCTTGTAATTCAAAGCACTTGTATATCAAAGCAAATTTTCCTATAAGAAATAATGCTCAGATGATTCATTCAACAACCCAAAAATTCATATAAAAATGTTTACAGTACTGTATTATAACAGAAAATAATGAAGAAATGCAAAATATAAAGAAAAACAAACAATTAACCTGCATTTACCTTTGAAAATCTTCATGTCTGGTACGAAGCAAATGGGAGAAGAGGGTTATTGCATAGTTTGATTTTCACTATCACTAATGGAATCACTGCTACCTATTGGCTCAAAGGAATCTTTTTCTTTTCATGCAACTTTAATGAGGAACCTATCCAATGACACTGATTTTTGCTTCCTTTTGAGGATTTCACAGAAATGTGACATTGAATTGTCATTAAGCAGATTCATCACTCACACTGCTACAGCCTTATTCGGGTGGTGCTTTTCTACAACATTGTGCACTGTTTCCCACATTTTGCACATTTCCCTAATCTCATTTGAAGTGAAGGATTCCTTCACATTTTTCTCCTCCTCCTGTGCAGATCAGATCTGCATAACTCATTACTGTTGGGACAAGATCACTTACAATCTCACAGTGAGAGAGAGACAGAAGAACCACTGGGTCAGTTGTGATTATGAGACATCTGGCATCAAGTTCTACTCATATTGCAAGCCATTGCTCATTTATCAAGTCAAAATCTATTAGACATGTTTGTTCATCTTGTAGAACACTCACAGAACAAGTTACTCACAATTCAAGGTTTTACTGTGCTGGAGACATTGGCAAGAACAATTAGGGAAGAAAAGAGAAATAAAAGGATATGTATAGGAAAGAAAGAAGTCAAATTATTATTATTTGCAGGTAACACGATCCTCTACATGGAAGATCCTCAAAACTCCACCAAAATACTCCTGGAATTAGTAACCAAAGTCAGTAATATAGCAAGATACAAAAATTAACACACAAAAACCAACAGTATTCCTGTACACTAACAATGAACCCAACAAGAAAGAAATTACAGAAAAAAATGCCATTCACAATAACACCAAGAAAAATTAAATACTTAGGAATCAACTTAAATAAGGAAGTGAAAAAACCTCTACATTAAAAACTTCAGTACTCTAAGAATTAAAGAGAACATCAGAAAACAAAAAGATATTTCTTATTCCTAGATAGGCCGAACAAATAGAGTCAAAATGATTATACTTCCTAAATCCATATACAGACTTAATACAATCCCAATGTTTTAGTTACTTTTTCTCTCGTTGCTGAGACAAACACCTGACACCCAAAATTAGGGAAGAAAAGGTTTATTTAGCTTACAGTTTCTGGGGATTTCAGTCCACAATCAGCTGACTCCAAGGCAAGGTGGCATGGCACTGGGGCAACACTTTAAGGCAGAAGCCAGAGCAAAAGAGGGCAGCTGTTCATGGCGGCTGCAAGTGGCAAGGGCAAACCGCGCCAAAGAGCAAAAAACACGCCCCTATTCCGACCTTGTATTGTATGTCGGCTCCATCCCTGGGCGGGTGCAGGACTCACACTGCCAATCCCAGCACTAGACAAGGAGTCAACCACAATGCTAGATTCAGCCACTTCCGTGACTACATGAGGACTGGGGGCGGGCGGGCATCTATATACAAACCATAACACCCAATGAAAATGCAGCATTCTTCACAGAACTGGAGAAAACAATCTTAAAATTGACATCAAACTGAAAGAGAGCTGGGCATAGTGTGCATGCCTGTAATCCCAGCACTCAGGAGGCTGAGGCAGGAAGATCACTGCAAATTTGAGGCCAGGCTGGGCTACATAGTAAAGCAGGTGTGATTAAAATCTCACCCTTGAAGTTATATTACAAAGCTACAGTGATTAAAAAGAAAACAGTGTGGCACAAAAACATAGATCAATGCAACAGAATAGAGGGTACAAAAATCACTTCAAGCATATTCAACTATTTGATCTTTCACAAAGGGGCCAAAAACATGCTCTGTAAGAAAGATAGCACCTTTTGTAAATGGTGTTGGGTAAACTGGCTAACCACATATAGAAGATTGACTCTAGACCAATATCTCTTACGATGTACTAAATGAAAATCAAAAGAAATCAAAGGTATAAATATTAAAACAGAAACACTTAACTAGCTGGAAGATAGTTAAGTAAATAAGTAAAACTCTTGAAGTCATAGGCATAGGCAAGGTCTTTCTGAACAGAATCCTGGTTGACAGGAAATAGTACCAAGAATCATTGAATAGGATCATGTTAAATTAAAAGGTTTCTGCACAGCAAAAGAAACAATCAATGGAGAGGAAAGACAAACTAAGAATGAGAAAACAATTTTTCCAGCTATTGTTCAGATGACTAATAGCTAGAATATATAAAGCATTAAAAATAGACCCCTCCACCCAAACAAAAGACCGAATAAAAAAAATGGACAAATGAAAGGAATAGACACTTCACAAAGGTACAAATGACCAGTAGACACATGAAGGAATGCTTGATATCTCTGGTCATTAGAGAAATGCAAATTAAAACAACACTGAGCTTTTATCTTACCCTAAACTAAATGGCCATCATAAAGAAATCAAATCATAACAAATGCCATCAAGACTGCAGAGTAAAAGGAGCCCTTCTGCATTGTTGTTGGAAATGCAAACTAGTACAGCTACTACGGAGATTCCTCAAAAAACTAAAATTTGAAATGCCATTTGATTCAGCTATTTCCCTTGTACATATTTTCTTGAAAGGTTTAAAGACATCATATTACACACAGTGATACATGCATACTCATTTTAGAGCAGCACAATCTATAATAGCTAAATCTTGGAAGTAGCCTATATGCCCAGCAACAGATGAATGGACAAAGAAAATGTGATATATACATGCAATGGAGAACTATTCAACCATAAAGAAGAACAAATTTGAGTTGTTTGTAGGAAAATGGATGCACCTTAAGACCATAATGTTAAATGAAATAAATCAGACATACCAGCTTAAATATCACATGGTTTTTTTCATATGAGAAACCCAAAATATAAAGAGCAAAATAAAAGATAGATAATAGGAAATAGGGAGATAGATCTTTTTTGAAATGGGAAGATTATCAAGACCTGGAGGGAGAGAGTTGGGAGAGGGGGAAAATGGGATGAAAAAAGGAATTCAAATGTGTTATGTATAGGTACCAACTCCACACAAGGAATGTAAACATTGTGTATTGAAAACGTCTGCTAATAAAAATACAAAGAAATTAAGTTTAAAAACTAGCAATAATTATGGCTAATTATTAAGTTAAATTAATTAACAAAAACTTCACAAATAATAAAAATAATGATGTAACAAATGCTATTGGTGTCTCATCTATACCCGCTTGGTACATTCCATTCTATGCCTGCCAAAATACTCTCTGCCAACACTTGCAAATTGAAGAACTTTTTTCTGGACACCCATTTCTACTACTGGGATACATATACCAATTGTGGTAGGCTGAAAAATTATCTTCCGAAGATACAGAGTCCTGGAAACCTATGTATGAATATTTCCATACATGGGCAAAAGTGCGATTAAGGTAAGAAACTTGAGATAGGGAGATTATTTTGGTGAGCAATCAACCGCATCAACCTGTCCTTATAAGACAGGATGCGTCTCTTATGTATGCAATCACACACATTCTTATAAGAGACAGGTAAGCAGAAGAAGGCAGTGTGATCACAGAGACACAGACTGATCTCCACTAGTGAAGAATGTTAGCAGCCACCAGGAAGACAAGGAAATAAGGAACAAATTCTCCCCTAAAGAGGCTTAGTGGTAAGTATTTCAAACTTCTGGTCTCTAAAACTATGAGAGAATAAATTTCTGTTGTTTTATGCCACCACATTTGTGGTAATTTGTTACAGCAACCATTAAAAAAATTAATATGCCAAATTTATACCAATAATTATACCAATGTCATTACTCCTCAGACAAAGGACAACTCTGAGGTATCTTCTACATTATCTCTCAAGGTTCACAAAAGGATTGAGTCTCACCTACAGAAACAACCTACTCATTACCACACTGTATCATTTGCCTTTTCTTCCCCCTGTCAGTTCTCTAGTCTATTTTCAGTGGTTCCTGCACTTACCTTCAGAGTAAACCACTTTCACTCAATTTCTTGTGTATTATTTTCTTATGGCTGCCATTACAAAAATATGAGTTTGGGTGGCTTAAAACAACAGAAGTTTTTCTGTCACAATCTGGAGACTAGAAGTTTGATTTTTTTTTTAAACCGATAGTTTGAAACCAAGGTGTTGTAGTTCATTTTTTGTGCTCTAAGACAAAATCTGTTCCTTGTCTCTGACTTTGCTTCTTGTGTAATCCTTGGCATTCTTGGTCTCACAGAGGCATTACTCCGGTCTCTGCCTCCGTCTTTACATAGCACTCTCCCTATGTGAATGTCTTATATGGACAGTAATGATGCTGGGTTAAGGGTCCACCCTACTAAACTCATTTTAACTTGAATATATCTACGAAGACCTTATTTCCAAATAAGCTTGCATTCAAAGGTAACCGGGTTTAGGATTTAAAAGTACAGTAGTCCTCCCTTAGACGATATGTCCCAAGACCTGAATCCAGGAACAATACTGAAGCCTATATATATTATGTTTTTTTCTATGCAGATATATTATAATAAAGGTTAATTCATAAATTAGACCAAGTAAAATCAGCAATAGTTAACAACTCCACAAAACAAGTATAATAATACACCATAATGAAAGTTATAAAACTGTGGTCTCTGAACTGGGGAAAAGAAACTTTCTGGATTAGGAAGGACTACTATATCTTTTGGGGGCTACAATTCAACTCATAACATTTTGACTTGGCCAGATACCAGGAGCTCCAGTCTTATAGCTACCACTTACTTAAGCATTTTTATGTTTTCAATCTAAATGTAAATTATTTTACTTTATCTTTAATAATATCATGAGGTAAATATTTTTTTAAACTTCAGTTAATTTTATTTAGTTAAGAATCAAAGGATTAGGTATAGCATAGCAAATTCTGTGTGTATTCACTAGGTGGGAAATGTAACAAAATGCCAGTCTCACTAGTGGGAGTAGTTTTTCAGCAAAAAGCATCAAATATCTAAAGCTATTTCCCTAATCTACAATATTATAGATTGGGGGAAATTAAAGAGGGGTTTTCCCAGGGTTTTGCCATCTGTATTCTTTCTGTTTAAAACTTTTGCTGATAAATTGTAGCATTTCCTCTTTGTTTGCTTATGTTGGCTCCTCAGAGCCATTCTTTATTTATTCATTGCCTTTCAAAATCCCTAGGGAAGGGAAAGTAGAGTCTATGCACAAAGTTGTGTACAGTTTCTGATAGTTCCTCTGGAGGCAAAAGTTACTCACCCTCCTCTCTGTACCAGACTCTGCTGGGAGCTCTCTGTGAAAGAATGTTCTGTAAAACAAGGCTGTATTGTCTCTAGGCCTCTATTCTGAAGTCGCTGGGAAGTATAACTGAGCAGTGAAGAGACTATAGAATCACACTAACATCTAAGGTATCATTTGTATCATCCTCACACTTCTCCACAATGACATACCTGCTTATTCTAAGGGATTCTCTTTTCCAATTATCACCAAAGCTCAAACCCCTTCGTCTGGTTACAAGTTTTGGAAATACTTCTATTTATGCACTTCTCTGCATAGACTCCCAATACCTTATCTTCTGATTCATTTTCCAAGTTGATGCTGCTGATTATATTTAAAATCCATTTGGGCAAATAAATGGATACATAACTCAAGTAAGTGGATATCTATGAGACCTATGAGAGGTCTGGATGGTTCAAACTGTCTCTCCTACATTGTCACACCAGGAAGAAAATAAAAATTTGTCCCTAAGAAATCTCTTTCTTGAATCCAGTGAGGTTAAGACTTTTCAGTGTACTATTAAGGACTTTTTAGCAACTAGTTTTAGTGGTGCCAAGCGAGCGTCTTTCTAGTACCCAGAATAAAAGAGATTTGGTAGTATTTGAGGGTGACAAAAAAATGAGAGACAGAGGAAGTGAAAGTGAAAGAGCATGAAACAACTGGATTTAAAATTAACATAATGATGTTGTTGTATGTCAATTCCAGTAAATGATTTTACCTATTGTTGCTTAACAAGTTACTCTAAAACTTAGCGTTTTAAAACAGTAATAAACACTTGTTACACAGCTTTTGTGGTCTAGATTTTAGAAGTGGTTTGGCTGATTTGTTCTAGATGTCATTAGGGCTGCAGCTACCTGCAGACTTTACCGAGACTCAAAGATTAACTTCTAAGATGATGTACCCGTATGGTTGTAGCAAAACTTTAGTTTCCCACTATGCAAATTTCTGCATTTGACTACATGACGAAGTAGATAGTGTCCCTTAGAGAATGTTATCCAAGAAAGGCCAAGGGGAAAGTTTCATGTCTTTTACAAGGACCTTATGCTTCTGTCAGTCCATTTGTACAAGATAGCCACTTAGACCACATTCAGTAGGGAAATTAAAGGAATAGTGTAGAAACAAATTGTAGACATTGGGTCAGGGGTGTAGCTCAGTGATAGACTTGGCTATCATGGGGAAGGCCCTGGGTTCAATCTCTAGCACTAAAAAAAGGGATATATTTTAAACTGCCTGGGTAAGGGTCAATGATTATTATATTGAGCATTTTTATAGAGACTTTGGTAAGCACTGGAATTCAAACACAATGTTTTTTTCTTACCACTAAAGAGATAGTGGAGAATTTTTATGTAGGCACACAAGAGCCAATTTTAGAAAACATGACATTATAGATCTATGATAGGTTTAAACTAAAGGCACATGGAGGCAAGCTTTAACTTGAAAGAATCAAGGCAAGAGATTAGGGTGTGGCAAACCAGCTGTGCAAGTGGGCACAGCCTGTCAACCATGGCCAGGACACATGCTCAGAACAGCTTCTGAGCCCTGCCTCTGATATCAGTCAGAGAATCCTGTCTTCTATTTTACTAGCACAAGATCAAGTAGATTTTTGATAGGGCAGCCTAGATCTGATGTTAGAATGGGGATATAGGAGACAGCAGCCATTATAATATTGGTATTTTATAACACAGAATAAAATGAGAATTTATTAGTCCTCCCTAATTTAAATAAATGAATAGATAAATAAATAAGTGGAGGAAAATGAAACGTCTTTCCATACCACAGAATTTCAAATAAATGTAGAAAGGATATGAAGGTAGACACCACTTGGCAAACATCATATTAATAAATGTTTCATGCACAAAAAAATGAGAAACAGATTCAGTTCATTTATCTTAAAGTACCTTCTCCTGTGCACATATTTTATTTATTTAAATTTTTTTCTGCGCACATATTTTAAAACAACATGCCATGTATATATTTGTCAATTTAAAAAAATAAACACAAGAATCTCTTCACAAAATTTCTAAAAAGGAAATAATAGTAATTTTACAGTGCAGAAACTTGGCAGATGCCAGCTTCACTAAGTTATCAAAGTTAATAACCTTGGTATTGAGATAAATGAATATTGTATGACTCTTGATATGATGCATGGAGAATGATTCAACCTTACTTGTATGGCATTCTTACTAAAAATGCATACCCTAAATTAATTTACTTATTAAGATTTTTGAAATTAAATTTGTTTTTTAAAATTGATACATTAAAAACATGAACACTGCACACAAACATTGTGATGTTTCAAATAAAACCTGAATTTAATTATAAGGAATTATTAGACAAAACAAAATTCAGGGAGATCTTACAAAATAACTGACCAACCCGCAAGTGTCAGCTTTGGTGGGATGTACTGGTGCACACCTGTGTTCCCAGCACCAAGGAGGCTGAGGCAGGAAGATTGCCATGAATTCAAGATCAGCCTGAAAAAAAAAAGTGTCAAAGTTTTATAGGATCAGCTAGGTGAGGAATGTATACCTTCAGTGTTACATGTATACAGAAACTAGTTCAGATTAAAATGTAAAGTTCTTTCTTCAAAAATGATGAAGAATTTCAAGATGGAAGCACCAGAACATGAAGTGAAATGTATAGAGCCCTGTGTAACTGCACAGGAGCAAAAAACTGAAGTGCAAAGATGAAGCTGGCCTTAAAACAGACACTGAGAAACTGTCCTACATTGGAGAGGTAGAAGGAGACATGGAAACTAAATGGATTGTTTGATTCTGTACCAGATCAGGACATTAATGGAATAAAATAAAACACTTGAGTAAGGTCTGTAGAATAGGTAATAGTATCATATTATTGTTAATTTCTTGATTTTGATCGTGTTGTAGCTATGTTAGATGTTAAAATCTACTGAATCTGAATGAAGAGAATTTAAAAATATTTTGTACATTATTGCAAATTTTCAATGAACAGTTGCATTTGCAATTAATATTTAAGCAATTTAAAGTTAACATTTAATCAATTTTAAAATATTATTAAAAATATAAACATCTTAAAAATCCATCATTCTCTTTTCATATCTACCCTTTTTCATTGTTTATGAAGCTAGATATGCAGTTTTGTACATCAGTATAACTATGGCATGCAATTGGTTCTTTCTTTCTTTCTTTCTTTCTTTCTTTCTTTCTTTCTTTCTTTCTTTTTATTTCTTTTCTCAGTACTGGAGATTGAACCCAGCAAGTGTTAAGCTACATCCCCAGTTCTATTTGCATTTTTTATTTTGAGATGGGGTCTTGATAAGTTACCCTGACTGGCCTCAAACTTGTGATCCTCTTGCCTCAGCTTCCCAAGTAGCTGGGGTCACAGGTGTGTGTCACCATTCCCAGCTTCTACTCTTTATTATTATTTTGTAAAACTTCCCCAATTTTTCTGTCATCTTAATTGTTTTCATAATGTTTCACTGACATACTAAGTTTTGTCTGTACTTCTCATATTACTGACTAGGTCATTTCTAATTTTTAGTTCTAAAACATTTTGCTATTAAACGCCTTTGTACATCTTTCATTTTATTATTTTATTTCCTCATGACAAGCTCCCAGGACTGGGAGTTGCAGTGCCTCTTAACATGTAGCATAACTTTACCTACCAAAGGATCAATATGCATTTTTAAAGCATTTCCCCCATCATGATTTGTGGCTTGTTCCGTTGTGCCAACTGCTGAGTTAATCTGCACTATGCATCCTTTCAATATTTGTTATCTAATTATAATCCAAACCTTAGTCCTACTCACTGTCTTTTACCAGTTAGGGTTTTACCAGGCATGCATGGAATGTAAACTATTTATGGAAGTTGAAGAAAATTTCAGTAGCAAATCAAATTGCATACTTTTACAGATTATACATTCCCAGTACTTCACAAAACTTTCCTTGAATCTTTATTCCTTCTTGTCTGCCAGTTTCCAAAGGGATAACTCACCATGCTTTCTTTTAATCTATTCATCATCGAAAACTCATAGCTTTCAGATCACTATAGACTAAGGACAACCCATGATTCTTTTAGATTTCACTAGTACATATAAATAGAAAATAGTTTTAGGTTAAGCATTTGCTTGTTCAGGGATGACAAAAATTGCATGTACTTAAGAATAAAAATAGGGACACCGTTTCTGGGCTCTGCCGCGGTGGACATCTCTAGAGCACCCCGTCCGCAGCCGGTGAGCCCCTCAACACCGCCTGCTCTCACTTCACAGCTTTCTTTCTTTGTCTCATAACCATGTCCACCAATGAGAATGCTAACTCACCAGCTGCCCGGCTGAACAGATTCAAGAACAAGGGAAAAGACAGTACCGAAATGAGGCGGTAATGAATAGAAGTTAATGTGGAGCTGAGGAAAGCTAAGAAGGATGACCAGATGCTGAAAAGGAGAAATGTAAGCTCGTTTCCTGATGATGCTACTTCACCACTTCAGGAAAACCGCAACAACCAGGGAACTGTGAATTGGACTGTTGATGACATTGTCAAAGGTATAAATAGCAATAATCTGGAAAGCCAGCTCCAAGCTACTCAAGCTGCTAGGAAACTGCTTTCTCGGGAAAAACAGCCCCACATAGATCACATAATCCGGGCTGGTTTGATTCCAAAATTTGTGTCCTTCTTGGGCAGAACTGACTGTAGTCCCATTCAGTTTGAGTCTGCTTGGGCACTCACTAACATTGCTTCCGGGTCATCAGAACAGACCAAGGCTGTGGTGGATGGAGGTGCTATCCCAGCACTCATTTCTCTCTTGGCATCTCCCCCTGCCCACATCAGTGAGCAGGCTGTCTGGGCTCTAGGAAACATTGCAGGTGATGGTTCAGTTTTCCGAGACTTGGTTATCAAATATGGTGCGATTGACCCACTCTTGGCTCTTCTTGCAGTTCCTGATATGTCATCTTTAGCAGGTGGTTACTTACATAATCTTACCTGGACACGTTCAAACCTTTGCCGCAACAAGAATCCTGCACCCCCATTAGATGCCGTTGAGCAGATTCTTCCTACCTTGATTCGTCTCCTACATCACAATGATCTCGAAGTATTAGCAGATACCTGCTGGGCTATTTCTTACCTTACCGATGGTCCAAATGAACGCATTGAAATGGTGGTAAAAACGGGAGTCGTGCCCCACCTGGTGAAGCTTCTAGGATCAAATGAATTATCCATTGTGACTCCTGCGCTAAGAGCCATAGGGAATATTGTCACTGGAACAGATGAGCAGACTCAGATTGTGATAGATGCGGGAGCACTTGCTGTCTTCCCCAGCTTGCTCATTCACCCCAAAACTAATATTCAGAAGGAAGCTACATGGACAATGTCAAACATCACAGCCGGCAGGCAGGACCAGATACAGCAAGTTGTAAATCATGGATTAGTCCCATTCCTTGTCAGTGTTCTCTCTAAGGCAGACTTTAAGACACAAAAGGAAGCTGTGTGGGCCGTGACCAACTATACAAGTGGTGGGACAGTTGAGCAGATTGTATACCTTGTTCATTGTGGTATAATAGAACCATTGATGAACCTCTTGACTACGAAAGATACGAAAATTATTCTTGTTATTCTGGATGCTATTTCAAATATCTTTCAGGCTGCTGAGAAACTAGGTGAAACTGAGAAGCTTAGTATCATGATCGAAGAATGTGGAGGCTTGGACAAGATTGAAGCTCCGCAGAACCATGAGAATGAGTCTGTGTACAAGGCCTCATTAAACTTGATTGAGAAGTATTTCTCAGGGGAGGAAGAAGAAGATCAAAATGTTGTCCCAGAAACTACCTCTGAAGGCTACACTTTCCAAGTTCAGGATGGGGCTCCTGGTACCTTTAACTTCTAGGTGTACAGCTGAGGGAGGCATCAGTTTTTGTCGTGTACTATGTTCGGTATAAGTGTCTGTTTCTGTACTAAGAACTTTTTTTTTTAAATGTGGTTTGTCCTTGTAGCACTTTTTACAACGAAACTATACTTGAACAGTTGCAAACTGTACATACTGTATGAAGCTTATCCTCTCAAGGGGTTTCTTGTTTCTATGTGGAATTTCATATTTTGCAGTGTCCTGTAAATAAAGATTAAATTCCAAAAAAAAAAAGAATAAAAATAGGAATCAGCATAAGGCAGTTTCTGAATCATGGTTATGAAGATTACAAATGCTTAAGGAGTCGAGTTTGGAATTTCCTGCGTAGTAGAGACATATTTTGGTACTATGAATATCACAGTTTTACTTATCCATTTATTCATATGTTCTTTTAATTTGTATTTATTGAACAACTGCCATGTGCCTGGTGTCATTGGATACTATTGCTAAGATGATATGACAGAAAAAAAGAAGGTTACTGTGGAAGCAATAAGAGGAGGGCAAGCAGTGGCAGGCTCTTCTGGGAAGGTGACATTAAAACTGAGTCCTGAAGAAAGAGCCAGACTGTCAAGTGGAGAAGATTTCTCCAGACAAGGGCAACTAATCTACCCGAAGATACAGAGCGAGAGGGTTCAGCTTGGAATTCTAGAGACAGAGAAAAGGACAATGTGTCTGACATATGATGAGAGAGGAAAAGTGAAATGTGATAGGAGGCTGAGACGTAGACAAAACGTAGTATAACAAGAGGAAGATCTTCACACTGCACATCTTGCATACAGAAGAAACTTGCTGAAGGAGAATTGTAGTAGATAGATGGAAAAGAAGACCAGTATGACTGGTTCGGAAAGTCTGGGAGACAAGTGGGAGGGGAGGCGGATTAGGTAGACCAAAAACGGTGTTAGTCATGAAGAAGATTTTGTCTCTGGCCTAAGAGAATAAAAAGTTACTATGTTTAGATTAAAGAAACTTCTGAAAGAGTGCTTAGAATAAACATCTAAAAACATAGAAAAAAACCCCAAAACAATAGAACAATGGAAAAAATATTTCTAAAATAGATAGATAGATGACA
>RJWT010036583.1:0-13209 GCA_004365215.1 Cuniculus paca | reverse complement strand
GACTGGCACTCTGGAAACAACTGTCCAAAGGTGATGGTGAAGACTGGAACTCCATCAAAAAAGCCAAAAGGAAGACATCCTCCGACCCTTTTTATTCCATCTCAGCTACAACCCAATTGGTTGGTGCCACTCACACCCAAGGTAGGTCTTCCATCTTCAGCAAGTCAATCATCCAGACCCATCTTGCACTATACTTTGTTGATTCTCTAGGTGTTCTGATTCAGGTTGACACCACCAGTAACTATCATACCTTGGTTTTGAGAGTCATGAGCTTTCAGATGGCCTGTGAGATCACTGGGTTAGACTAAAGCCAAGCACGAGTAGTGAAGGATTAGCATGCAATATTTTGAGATAACAGTGTTTAGGGACTTAAGGAAATGGAGGTGGGCATGCAAGTCACGGAGTACTAATCAGGGAAATATTTTACTGTAGCCAGAGGAAGAGAAATCTTTTGGTCCTTCCCATCCCATTCCAGTTGCTACTCTCTCTGAACCTATATGTCTTTTTAAAAAATAAGTTTATTGGTACAGTTTAGAAATACATAATGATAATATTCATAACAGGGAACTTGTACCTGTGCATGATATATTTTAGTTCCTCTTTTTCCCATTCCCTTCCTCTCCCTTCAACTCATCTTCCCCTCCTTTGTTTCTATTTTATCCTTTTCTTAAATCACTTTTTACTTTTCACCACCCCCATTTGCCTTTCCTTTTAAACAATTTCTTCCTATTTCACAATATCTATAATACTTTTTGGTTCTTATTTACAGTTTCAGTTCTCACATCAGAGAGACCATGTGATATTTATACATGTATATCTGATTTATTTCACTTAAGAGTATGAACTCAAGGTCCAGCCATTTACCTACAAAGGTCTCAAGTTTATCCTTCTTAGTGGCTAGGTAGTACTCTACTGTATAAAAAAGCCCACATCTTTGATGGGCGTTTGGGTTGTTTCCAAGATTTAGCTGTTACAAACTAAGCTGCTATAAACATGGGTACACATACATCACTGTGGTATGATGTTTTTCAGCCTTTTAGGAACATATGAAGAACGGGAATGGCTAAGTCAAATGGACCTGTACTTCTAGTTTTTTGAAGAATCTTCACACTGATTTCCACAGTGGTTGTACTAGTCTGCACTCTCATCAACAGTGGAGATGGGTTTCTTTTTCTCCACAGCCTCACCAGCATTTGCTATTGGTTTCTTGATAATAGTCATTCTTTCTGGGGTGAGATAGATATTGAACAGTTTTTCATATATTTATTTGCTGTGTGGACTTCTTGTGCTGAGAAGTGTCTCCTCATTTGAGATGATCCTTGCTCTTGGGTAAGAAGAGCCAACATAGTAAAAGTAGCTATACTCCCAAAATTGTTATACAGATTTAAAGCAATCCCAAGCACACCTCACATAACTGGAAAAAAAAAACCCTTAAATTGATTTGAAAACAGAAGAGACTTAGAATAGCAAAAATAATTCTAGGCAACAAAGGCAAGACTGGGGTCATCACAATCCCTGACTTGAAATTATACTACAGAACTAGTGTGATAAAAACAACATGGTACTGGAAAAAATAAACAAACAAACAAACAAACAACAACAACAACAAAAATACCAAGCAGACATGAGGATGAAGGGAACAGATTAGAAAATAAGAAGCAACTCCAAACACACTCAGTCACCTTGTCTTTAACAAAGGGGCCAGACATATTCACTGGAGGAAATGTAATCTTTTTAATAAACAGTGCTGGAAAAACTGGCTTTCCACATGCCAAAAGCTAAAACTAGACCCATGCATATTACCATGCACTAAAATAAAATTGAAATGGATCAAGATCTAAATATTAAAACAAAACATTAAATCTGCTAGAAGAAAGAATAAGGAGACCTCTTGACAGCATAGGTGTAGACAAAGACTTCATGAACAAAACCCTAACTGCATAGGAACTACTACAGACAATCAACAACTGGGACCTCATCTTATTAAAAAGCATTCGTACAGCAAAAGAAATCACCAACAGAGTGAAAAGGCAACCCACAGTCCCTTTTTATGGCCATTTTAATAATATTGATTCTAGATATTTTAATGTCCTTGTCTATTAGTGACACCATGCCTGTTATTTCTGAGTCTCTTAATTCACCAGAGTGTGCACCATACTTTCTGACTTCTTTACTTATTTTCCTGTAATTTTTGATGCCTTGTCAGGTCTTATAATTTAGCACAAATGATTGTTGGATTGGTGCATTTCTTTAAAAACAAATGTGTTTAAAAAAAATAAAGTTACTTGTGGACCTGTTATTGCTAACTCTAATCTCTTTCCAATCTATCTATGAAGACAGTCCTGATTCATCTAAGTTAATCCTTCTTATTTGTAGCCTGGAAATTGACCCCAGATCTCAGGCTACAGTCACTAGCTTACCTTTCTTAACACTTACAGTTCTGTGTTTTTCATTGTCCAAAATATATAAAGATTTATTTCATATATTTTGTCCAGTTTTCTATGTTTACAGCAAAAGTGTAGTTTTCATTGCAGTCTATCTTTATAAAAACCTTGATTTTATTTTTATTTGTTTTGTTTGGTGGGTGAATGCCTATTTCTCCCATAGTGTGTAAGGCCCATAAATATAAGAATGTCTAGTCATTGGATACACAACTTAGCATAAAACATGCTTAGAACTTAAATAAATATGTCTTGAATGGATAAGTGAATTAAAGAAGCAGCTCAGGTAAAAAGACCAGGAAAGGTTAATGTTATAGAAATATCAAATAAAATGAAATCTATGATTTGTCAGTATGTCACAAGTGAGCCTAACTAGAGCCATTGAGTTGAGTGGATGTTAATGCTAACTTTATTGCATTAGTGCAAGACTACAAAGACAAAGAAGGTAAACAAGTTAAGGCAGTAACAAGATTAGACAAATTCAGACTTGTCTATTAATTAGGATTATATTTAGTTATGATGGCCAGGAAAAGAAAAAGTGACTTTCATATGATAGTTTTCTCTCGCACATTGAATTACAAAAAATTAATACCTCCAAGTATACTGCATTGTAACTTTGAATCAGGATGACTTAGATTCCTTTATCTGTGTGCTTATAATTTTGCACACTCTCTGTTTATTGCAAGCTGTATTTGTACTTGTTATTAAGAGATGTTCCTATTTATGTTTGATTATTCAATTCATCAAAATGCTTTTGGATTTACAGAAAATAATTTTTATAGACAGAAGATATTTGAACATCTTTACAAATGACAGATTGTACCAGGAGTTACTGTGCCATGTGATATTATAATGTGGAAATTTCTGAGAAAAAGACTACTGGTCAAGGTCCCCAGGAGATAGGATGGAATTGACAACTCTGCTGATTTTATCATCCATTAATACAGGAAGTAACTTTCTTTGACACCATTGAGGTAACAAGGAAGTACGTTTAAGCACATGTGGAGAGCTTTTTTGTAAATATGGGATTTAAACCTATTGGTACTCTGTTAAATTGCAGTTTTTACTGTGAGTTAGCAGGTGAGTTTATTTTATTTTCTGGGTCCGAGTTGTTTGCTCCTTTGGAAGATGAGAAAGGAAATCTATTAGCAAACCACAGGCGCAAACACACAGAGAAAGACATATGTAAAAGGAAAGTTACTAGGGAACATACATGTATATTTACATACATAATTTATGCAACATATATGCAGAGTCCACAAACAAATGAATATACACTTCAGGAGAAGAAAAGTAATATGATGTTTTTTCAACAGATGGTGTTGTAGCAGAAGATGCCCACCCTCTCCAGCCAGTGTACTTCAGTTTGTTAGTTGCCCAGGTAATAGTTCCTGTTACTTTTGTTTCTTATAAACGATGGTCACTGTGATGTATAGCTATTCACTATGATGCATATTGTAAGAACCAATCTCCAATTGATAAGACATTCAGACATTCTGCCTCTGTACTTCCTGCTTGCTTATCCTAGACCACCAGAAATCAGGGCCTGATATTCTGGGAATGATCCTGATCAGTAATGTAAATAAATTTATAATGTAGATAAATCTGCCTCCAAATCCTGGGTGTCATTTCAGTGTTTTTGTTTGCAGTAATAGTGTTAACCTCACATGGGAGAAACTTAGAGGATGTTTTATATTGCAGAAAACCCACTACACTGGTGGCCTTTAGAGAAGGAATTGAAAATGCATGTGTAGCAATCTCAATGACCAATGTTACCCAAACAGCAGTTTGCCATACTATTAAATGTCTGGGAGCTAATGGTCACAAATTTGAGCACCTCTTGTAATTGTAGAGGCCAATGGAAACTTGTGTTAATCTCATGATATCTCAATACATGTCATTTTAAAATATTAATACAAGTTTTTCTTTTCCTAAAGGTGTTTATATATTTTTGGTGGGGTCTGTATATGCACATATGCATATATATATTATTCTTAACCATACTACGGAGGCTGTTAAAGTGGAATTCACAAACTTGTAGTAATATCAATTCATGAAAATATAGCTTCTACTTTATTCAGTAGTACCCTACAGTTTGGATACAGAAGATCAGGCTGTGTGACTTGTGAGCTTATGGATTTTATGAAAATCAGCAGACTATATGGACAAGGCTATGGGAATGCAAAAAAGATGATTCTTAAATCCAGAATGCGTGTGTCAGCATTGCAAAAAAAAAATCATGAAAAAAGCAGATATCATATTCAGCAAAAAAGTAGACTAGAGGCCACTGTTGTCAGGAAGAGCTTAAAAAGGAACAGTTAATTATAGTCATTACTGACTTTTTGACATTAAAAAGATAACTGATATATGGTAGGAGTGGAAACCATTACAGTCCAGGAAGTAAAGGAATTTTCAGGAGCCACTGTGGGACAAACCCTTTCCATGAACACACCCAGTATATGCATCCTCAAACAATAAAAAGGAGTGGTAGGAAGTTTTATAGAAAACCTCAAGAAGGGAAAGTGGTGGACAAGCAGAACTAGGATGCAACACACCAGCAACATCCTTTTCAATAAAAAGCTGCAATTTATATTGCTTTGCCTCACATTGCAAGTTATTTAGAATAATAGTAATTTATTGATATTATTTAAGATGTAGGCTTGTGTTAATTTTTAGTCTGTTTTGCTCACTTCAACTAACTGAATCTTGTTTCCCTTTGGTTCCCCTCTTGCTAAAAGTTTAGCATCAGCCCCCCAGGCCCAGCCATTTTTAATTTGCTCTTGGATTAGTTGAACGAGTATAACAGTAGAATTTTAAGTAGTTTCCCTTAAGCCTACTTTTGGCCTAATCTACTTTTCATTATTGCCAAATTTATCTTAGCCAAACAGAGTGTTTAACAGGCACTCTGTATTTTAAAAAATGTGTTATGGGAAGCTATGTTTTAGTAAGTAGTGTTCAGACTCCCTACTGTAGTGTTTAACCCATGCCTTCCAAATTTTCAAGTATGTCTCTCACTGTATCTTTACATAAATCCATTTGAGTGATTCTCAAATGTACTCAATTATCAGAACACCAAAGTTGTTAAGTATTTAATCCTAGGTGGCACTTCATAGCCATTGAACAGAGAGATTTGGATGTAGGACCCCCTTAAATAAAAAATGTTCACAAGAGACTGCTGAATGATTCTAGGATTCTGTAGATTTGAGAACCACAGTGTTATAATTTGGATCTCGAATGTTCCTCAAAGGCTTATATAATAAGGGTTCTTCGTTGCTGGCCTGTGGTGCTATTGGAAGGTTGTGGAAACTTTAGGAAGTGGAGCCTTGTTGGAAGAAGTTAGATCATTGCAGATGTGCCTTTTAAGGGCATATTATGATGCTTGTCACTTCTCTTTCTTTGTTTCTTGGACATCGTGGGGTGAGTAGATTGCTCTTCAATGTGGTCCTCAGCATAATGTGCTGTTTGGCACAAGCCCAAAGCAATATGGTCATTTGATCATGGACTAGAATCTCTGAAACTGTGAGACACAGTAAACCTTTCCTTTTTAAAGCTAGTGATCTCAGATATTTTACTAGAGTAACAATTAAGATGACTTAACACAAGGTCCAAAATGATCCAACATGAAATAGATATACCTTTCTTATCTTATCCATTTCACCTGCAGTATCCTCTATTTTTAGCTAATGAATTCTAAGAGAACTTTTAGTTCTACCCTTCCTTTAGTCCTAGTTATTATGGTAAGTCCTTAATTAATATTCTTTTATTTAATCTTTAAACATTTCTATAAGATAGACAAAAATTATGCTGAGAAAACTATTGAAAATTATAACTGTCTGGCAGTGACAACATTAGGATTTAGATGAAATATGTTCAAATCCAAAGTCTTAGTAAGGAAAGAGGATTTTATCTTGTGATCTCCATGAAATATCCCAAATTAATGCAGTGATTTTTTTATCATCTTTCTTGCAATGTGATTTCCTGCTCTTCTAAATGTTAATTCCTGATTGCTGAAATTTGTATCTGTGATAGTTTATTTGGTTTACTTAGATTTTGTTTGTTTCCTTTTTTAGGCTGATTACTCTGTCACTAAAATCTTCAATGAGGAAAAGCATTACTGGTCTCAATTTTTCAGTCTATAGTGAGTTAATTTGACTCACCTAGAATATAGATGCATGTACTTTTATATATACAAAGCCATACAAAATAGCAACATCTTGTTTAAAATAGTCCTTTAACAGAAATATCAGTGGGTCAGTAGAAGAGTTCTGAGAAGGCAAAGGGAATCTAGAATGTGGAAGGTTTAGTTTCTCAATTTATGAGACATAAAGGTAGATGAAGTGATTTTTATTCATTTACAAAGGGTGAAGAAACCATTTTTTCCTTACATTTTTTTCATAGACATAATGAAACTAAGTCCTTACTCTTGGAACAGAAATTGGTCTCTGTAGAATTTAAACTCAATCTCCATGTGCCTCAGATAGACTTCATTAAGGACATTAACTCAGTTTCATGGTCTCTTGTTTAGATGTCATTCTTTCCTTAGCTCTAAAAATTCTTAGACTTCTACAAAATTCTCTTGGAGATCACAGGGCTAACTTTCTAGAATTACCTTAAAAACAGATTTCCAGTCATGTTGTAATTTCTTAAAACTTGTTTTCGTACGAACAAGCACATTGCCTGTTTCTCAATTCCTAAGTGAAGCAAAAAAATACATTTCTAGGAGACAATGATATCTTATATGTCTGCCTTGATGTTGTTTTATGTTTATTTTGTATAGTTTTTGCTCACTTGTACCTTACCCTCAATAAACAAACAAACAAACAAAAAACTAATGAGATACAGAACCTTTCAACTGGCTGCTTTGCCTCTAAAAGCTACAACAAAGGAGGGGGTTACAGAATTTCAATGGTCCCTTTCATTCCTACACGTGAATGTTAAATTGATGTGCAGAAATGTCCAAAGGTTTATTCTAGTAGGATACTGCTGTGAGTGGGGTAGATTGGGGTAATAACAGCTCTCTTGGTCTTTTGCCCATTAGTATTTCTTTTTAATACTATGAGATTTTACAGATAGTTATGTTGAAGATGATTGTTCAGAACTGCTTTTTCCCCCTGAGAACTATAATAAAATCAGCTGACCTCAGATCAGTCATCCTGTCTCCCTCTTCAAGGTTTAAACAAAGAAAGTGAATTAAAATAAATCAAGAAACAAATACATAGCACTGTGCCATCATCTTGAGAATAAAATTCAATGCAGTCTATGTCTTTATTATCATGGTTTTGAAAGCTATGTTTCATCGTTATAAAAACACCAAAGAAATTTTAGATTTAAATGAGAGACTATTTGATGAAAAGAACCAGAATAAAACAACATTTCATTTATCACGATCCAGATAATGATATTTTAGTCTTGATGTGTATTAAACAATTTACTGAGTGGAACACTGTTATTTTAAGAATTCTTATGAATCATCGGAATTAAATAAAACTGCTGGTGACTGGATAGCAGACAGAAGTTGATCATTTTTACTGCATACATCTATGTTGTTTGTGAAAATTGCGAAAAAGTTAAAATGACTAATTTTGTTAGAACGCAGCATATGTTTTATATTTCAAAGTGTCGTATATAATTACAGAATATTTAATGAAGAGAAAAATGTAGTTGTATAATTTTTCTTTGAATTTTCCTTTATTTCTCTTTTAAATTCTTACAGTGCTTTACATCGTCTTGAAGCACTTGTATCAAATTAATGTTCCTGTGTAACAAATTAATGTTCCTCCACAGGTATTTGCAGCTGTTTCTAATCTTTGGCAGAGTACAAGCTATTTGGGGAATGTTTTTTTGGTTGGGTATGTGGTGGAATATTCCTCCTCTCCCTTATAATACCTAGCTTAGGATCTATTTTCCATTACTGTAACAAATTCCTGACACCAGTATGCAATGTAAAGTGTAAAAAAACCCAAACATCCATAAACAGAATGAGTGACATCTGCCATCTTTTTGCTGCAGTCCAATCTCAATTATTTTCGCGTTTTTCCCATGAGTATTGATCTGTGCTTCTTAGCATCCCTCTTCACCGCTGCTCTTCCTCCTGTTTCCGGACATCCCAGGCTCTGACTGAGCACTGCACTGGAGCACACAGCAGCACCGCTGCGACAAATTCCGGCAGACACCTGAGCTACTTCCGCGATTTGTTCGCATCTGTCAATGTTCCTAATGTGAGGTTGGTTTATATCTATGAAAGTTTGCAACTTGAATGTTCATAAATTGGGGACTCACTGTATATGAAAAAATCTTCAACATCACTGAGCATTGAAGAATTGTAAATGATAGCAACACTGAATTCTATCTTAGAAGGAGTGGCCATCATTCAGAAATCAAATAATAACAAATGCTGGCCAGGTTCCAGGGTAAAAGAAACCCTTCCACATTGTTGGTGGGAATGTAGACTAGTATATCCATTATGGAAATAAGTATGGAGAGTCCTCGAAAAAATTAAAAATAGAAATTCCATTCAGTTGGGAATATAGCTCAGTGGCACAGCATGTGCCTGGCAAGCACAAGATCCTGAGTTCAATTCCCAGCGCGCACACAGAAAATTCCATTCAACCCAGTCTGTTTGCCTTCTTGATATTGAATGAGTTAAATTCATATTTCAGGGATACATGCACACTCATGATTATAGCAGCACAATTTATAATAGCTAAATCTTGGAAGAGGCCTATATATCTATCAACAGATTAATGGGTAAAGAAATTGTGGTATTTATACACATGGACCATTTTCCCACGGGAATGTTATCATTATGTACTTCAAACATATATTCATAAAAAATAAAAGTTGATGCATAAGATAATGCACAGTCAAGTATTGCTACTTATTCTCATTATAAGCAATGGAAATAGTTTGTAGAACAGATTTTCTTTTGTATCTAAAATGTATTTATTTTGTAGTTTTGATATTACTAGTGAAATTTTCCTTATACATTTTTGTTATTGGCTTCCAATAATTTTCATTGACTATTACTAAGGCTAACTTCAGATGTGTCAAGTTGGGGTATATATCTGACTCTAGGACAGCTTTCTAATGACCAAGAAGATTATAGAAATGGAAAAGATTCTACATGAAGAAACATGTGGCAAGGCACAAGGTTTGAAACAGGTATTGTAGTGTAGAGAACGGTATTTCTTGGGAATTTGAACAGTTTACCAATCAAGAAATTTTGACATATCAAGAATGTTTACCTTAACAATCTGTATCAAAATGCCAGTGCACTCATTAGCCTATGATACCCAAGGGATGTTTAAATGAGAAAGAAATAAACTCTGAAATTGCCACACAGGCAAAACAAATGTTTTTCACACGGGAGAATTAGGAAAAAACCTTAGATTTCCATGAGAGAGATAAGAAATAAAAGATGAAGTTTACTTATTGCACAATTTTACTGCACGCTTGCCCTGGTTAAGGATGAGAATTCCATGTGTGATTAGCTTGTCTGTGCTAGCATTTATTCTCACAACCTGAGAAAAGACCAAATATAATACTGACGCCAGGGCTGCTTTTCCTCCCAAGAAAGTGGTGTTAACAATAGTGCATCTCTTTTGCAATCACTGAGTGGCAATGCCAAGAACGCCCTCTGCTCTGATGCTGCCTCGGAATGTTCTCCTCTATTCTTCCAGCTCCAGCTGTCTGAGGCCTCTGCTCACACTTTGTGTTGCTGTAAGTATTATATCTGACACATGGGCATAGAAGAGATAATATCAAGTGATGAATATGTATTCTAAAAACACAAAATAAAGAAAGTAAGATTGATTTTTTTATTAAAGTAGAATCTATTGAATCAAATTTATACTGGTCAAAAGATTCTAAATGGTCTTTGAAAAACCAAAATAAAAGAGCTTTCTGACATAACAGAAGTCATTTAGTAGCTGGAAAGGTCAGGAATATCAGTCAGGGCCAAAAGAATTGGTAGAATTACATTTGGCTTTTGCTTTTCATGAGAACAAAGATGTACCCATCAGATAATCAGGAGGGAGCTGTGTTTTGTATGACTCTGAGATTAGTTGATATTATCTGGGAGCTTATATTAATTTCCTTGTTTGCTGAAAACATTTTTCTGTTTAAAGCACCAAAATGTTATCTAAGTCCTTTGTGTACTCATGAATGTATAATCTTGCTTATGTCCATGAGTAGAGAATTGTGAATTTGTGTGTGTTTCTTTTAATTTTATTTTTAAAGTAAAAGCCTTAGCATTCATAACTGCTTAAAAGGGTTCTTATATAAATCAATGTCACAGAAAGAAACGTTTGGCTTACACAAATTGGGATCATTTGAGCAGACTTAAATATGAATTATTTATACGGTGTTGGGAGGTTTAGGAAAATCATGATGAATAGTGAAATCTCCTTAGGCTTGTACCAGACATGGTCGTAATATCCCAAGGCCTGCAGTAACAACAAAAAGAGAAGGAACTGGCAGAAGAGATACAGGAGCTTGGGCAAAGAGGGCTCCAGGGCAGGAGCTGTGATCGTCACATGAGAGATATCTTCCTACAGTGAGCTCACTCCACCACTCAAAGGAGCACAACCCGTTCATAATATCTGGCAGAACCCACAATCCAGGGTGCAAGGAAGACTGATAGAGACTCTACCTAGAGTTCATGTAGAACAGTCTCAAAGGGCATTAAGAAAGATAGAGAGGAGGGAGAAATAACAGAGAAAAGACATATACATATGCATGTATACCTACACACATATATGTATGTATACCTACATATGTACATATATACATACATACATATATATCTTAATATATATATTTTTAAAATTATATATATATATCTTAAATTCCATCATTAAAGCAAGGTTCAGTCTTACCTGTAAACAATCATTCTTCCTGTGTCCATGTAATTTTCATACAATTCAGATTCTGATTCCTATATCTTCAGAGTGTTATTTCATATTCATCAAGTAGTTCAGTGTATTGACTATCTTCCAACATTAGTCTTTCCTCAAGTATTAACACTTCTAGTCTTTCAAAGAATTTCTCATATTAAATCTTACCTACTGGTACAGATTTTAAAACTGGTGAGATGGTGAACATGAACATAGTTAAAATAAATAAAATAAAATAATACTTGAAAATCCCTTGCATTATTCATACACCCTTTATACACTGTGTAGTGCATGCAGTATCAAATTAGAGATCTATTACAAGAGGAAGAAAAGCAAATTCTACAAGCAGATGCCTGGACATTCACGCTATGTCAAATTATGTGTAACTGACAAATCATAGTGGTAAATGGAAAATGAATAAAAAATTCTAAAGTGTTGCTGATTGGGGAACAGATATATTTATATCTATCTTAATATCAAGCTTCTATTAACATAACACATCAATGTTTACTTCTGGCAAGAATTGAAAGAGTTAAGTCACATCTTTAGGGAAGATTAATAAACATATATGTTAAACACGTTTAAGTTATATATATCATATACAGTGTCTACTCACCTCCCAAGTCTAACAAGCCTATTATGGAAAGTTTTCTTTGTCAGTATTTTGTTTACAAGATATTTAGAGTAGACTATGATAGTTCAGATGTGAATTTGCTATGTGGATCCCAGTAGAAATAATATTGCCACCTACTGAATTTGAATGGAAAGAAATGTGACTATATAAGAAAAAAATCTTCAAACACTGGAAGAATTATTTTCTCTATAGAGAAATGACTCCTTTATGTTCTGAAGTGCTGTCCACAAAAGTATTTTCATACAATATATTCAACAAATATTCATTATCTATTTGGTGACAGGCACCATGCAACAAAGATAGAATTACTAAGCAATACAAAGTCTCCAATTTCAAGGACTGTACTGTTGAGTAGATGAACAGCATGTATGCCTTAGTAATAGTTGGTGGCATTTAAAAAAGATGAATGATGGCATAGAGGAACAGGTGTAGTTAGTCTTCCCTGGAGATGAAGGTAATACATGTATACATCAGAAATTCTTCTTAGAAAACATAGCACTTAAGAATCTTGAAACAGTCTATAATCCCAGTTCTGAAGGAGCATGAAGCAGGAAGATTGCAGGTGTGAGTCCCACCTGGGAAACTTGCTGAGACTCTGAATAATATTAATAAAAGGGCTTGGGACATAGCTCAGTAGTAGAAGGCACTGGCTTGATCCCTAGTACTGTACTTTGAAAAAAATCTTGAAGGAAAAGGAGGGAGCAATGGGATTGTGTGAGTGAACGACTCATTGAACTTGGTGAGGAGTTCTGCAGGGTAAAATTTGCTAGAGAAATGTTAGTAGAGAAATTCTAGTAGAAGTTCCTCAGTGCAGTGAAAAGTGACCATGGCCTGGGGAGACAGCGTGTAGTATTAAGTGTTGGGAGTTGTTTTCTGAGTGTTTTTCTTGGAAGAGACACAGGATCACCAGGTGGGGAGAGCCGGTGTTGTGCACAGAGAAGAAGGGATATTAGGATGAGCCAAGTGGGGGAAAGAAGTTACAAACACAGGGAAAAGAGTATCAGTGAAGCACGTTTTCACAGGAAATGGCAAAAGATCTCTTTTGTGAACTAAAAAATAAGAGAGAGTGGATGTTGATTTAGGCAAGTTTATAGGTATAAATGCTGAGGAAGTGACTTTTTATGTGTGGTACTGGGGATAAAACCCAGTGTCTCTTGACTACCTATGTCCCTAGCCCTTAAAAATATTTTTAAAGACAGGATCTTACTAAGTCATTAAGTTGTCTAAACTGGGCTGAACT
>RJWT010036582.1:0-13220 GCA_004365215.1 Cuniculus paca | reverse complement strand
ATCTCAAGACTCTAAATTATGGAAAATTATTCTTCAAAACCTGAGCCTTCTTTTAAGAGACAATCTTCCTTAAAAACTCCAGCTGGATCTATATATAACATTTATGATGCTTCATCTTGCTAATACCTAGGAAAATGTCCTAATTTAAGAATGATCTTAAACTTGAGTGGCCAAAATAAAGACTTTTTGAAATTCTAACACTGGCAATATTGGTTCAGTCTTCTGCAAAGTCCTTTAATTCGTCATTAAAGAGCGCCCAAGGTTGGGGAGATGCCCTGAAGCCCTGGTGCCTACTAATGTCCCCCAAGCAAGTGAGCATCCACAAAAATCACCTGTCTACTTTTGTTAATCGTTTAGGTTCAGTCCAGTGCAGGGCAGTCATGGAAAGAATCACAAAATTAATTAATTAATTAATTAATTAAATCAAATTGGCATATTTGTACACTCAGGTGAAAAAACTCAGTCTTAAAACCAAACAAAAGAGAAGGACATTTGTTTTCAATGATATTTAATAGCTTCTAAATACAGCTTAGAGAAAACATTATCTCCCTCAAAACAGTAAATCAAAAATTAATAGAAACTGTTTCTCAGGGAAAATTCCTCTAAAGCTACTACACCTCCCACCACTGCTGCTGCTGATCTTCCCAGATGGTCTAGCAGTTAGGACTGGTGACCACTGTGGCCTGGGTTTCATTCCCTGTCAGGAAACCACTCCATTTTTGATGACTCAGATGGGATGCCATGGTTTCCCCCTCATATGTTCCTTTTTGTTTATTTGTTTGCTTTGTTTGTGATTTTTTTTTTCTTCTGGTACTAGGGACTGAACCAAAGGCTTTTGGACTCGGCTACATCTCCAGCCCTTGTTATTTTTTTACTCTGAGACAGGAGCTTGGGAAGACACTGAGTTGTTCAGGCTAGGCTTGAACTTGTGATTCTCCCATGGAGATGCTCCAACGATTCTCCTTCTCCTTATTGGTATGTACCATAGAAGAAAATGGAGTATCTGTTAATAGAGAACAAACCTGGGCTCTGACTCCATTGGCTGGAGTTGCTCTTTCTATTTCAGTTCCACCATTTTAAATTAACCTCTTTCGAGCCAGGCGTGTTGGTGCACGTCTGTAGTTCCAGCACTCGGGAGGCTGAGGCAGGAGGATCATTGCAAGTTCAAGACCAGCCTGGGCTACAAAGTGAGCTCAAGGCTAGCCTGAATTGCATAGTGAGACCCTGTCTCAAAAATAGATAAATAAAAAATAAATAACCCTCTTCCTGGGAGTACTGAAAACACCCAATGATGAGGGTTCCATCACCCTGTGATGGTCCACAAGTTCCAAACCATAGAGGTCTCTTCTAGGCTCTCATGCCCTTCAACTTGTCCCATCTGCCCTAATACATCCTCTCAGTGAGAATTTCTTAGAAACTCAAAATGCACACATTTCCTTCTCTCAAAAAAGGACAATATTTAAACCTGGAACAAACAGAGTGATTATGATTGAGGTAGAAGAGAAGAAACAAAGATAGCTAGAAAAGAGACAAGAAAACTCAAGTTTTTGGGGGTTTTGTTTTGTTTTGTTTTGTTTTTGAGACTAGGTCTCACTGTGTAGTTCAGGTTGGTCTTGAACTCTCTGTAAACCAGACTGGCTGCAAATTCACAGTGATCTTCTTGCTTCAGTCTCCCAAGTGCTGGGATTACAAGCCTGCACCAACATGTCTGGCTCCTATAATGTTAAAATTGTACTTCCAAGAAAAACCGCAGCTTCAGGGCACAAAAGTTGCTTGAGATTACGATTTGTTTCTCTTTCAGGAAACTCACTACAAAAAGAAAACAAATTCCAAAGAGTTTAAAGACATAATAAACCCATCAACTGGAGCCTGGGCCATGCTTTTCACCTATAAATTGTTCTTCCTCCCACAGACCTCCGACTTCAAGGAAGAGGGACTATTAGTTGGGCAGCATATCTAAACTTCAAACACAGGTAAGTGATTTACACTCTAACATAGCCCACCAAGGAGGAAACCTGACAGATCTACATCTTAGATCTCTCATCCTGAAGACACTCCTAAAATCACATAAATATACCCAGCCCCAGACCATAATGCCTCTGACTCTACAAACACCTGCACTCCCCTCTGTGTACTTCTTTCTGCCTAATAAGACTTTTCTCCCTGTAGTACTGAGAATTGAACCCAGGGCCTTGACACGGACTTCATTGCATCCCCAGGCCTTCTTAATTTTTTATTTTGAGATAAGGTCTCACTAAGTCACTAAATTGCCCAAGGCTGGACTCAAATTTATGATCCTCCTGCCTCAGCCTCCCAGAAGTCTGGGCTTACAGGCATGTACCACCACATAAACCTCCTTATGCTTCACAATGATACATCTTTAAAATTTCCTTTCTGTGATGGAAGTCAGCAAACCTACAGCTTACCCATGGGAGGGATGAGTTGAGGTCCCAATTCCTATTTGAGGGGACCTCCTTGGGCCCTGTTCAGCTACAGAACAACTAAAATAACCATAGCACCCAGATTTAGACTTCTCTAATGACCTATGGGTTCCAAAATCCCTCCCTTACAAGATTCTCATTCTAAAATGACCGAGGATATACTAAAATAAGAAAGGCTTTTAATAGCACTAAACTGTGTTAGTCAGCTTTTCCACTGCTGCACACAATAGTCAATACTCACAATTTAAATTTTTTTTATTTTAAAAAGCAAAACAGAAAAAAGGATAGAAATTATACAGAATTTCCAAAAAAAACAACAGTAAGAAATCAACACTAAGTTAATACATTCCATATTAAAGGTTTAATTTGGCTCATGGTTTTGTGAGATTCAGTCTTTAGTTGGAGGCCTTCAAGGCAAAACAACAAGGGTGTGGTAGAATAAAGCTACTTAATTCATGGAACCAAGAAGAGAACAGGGCCAGAGAGAAAAGGGGCCAGGAACCACATATAGTATACCTCTATGATCTACCCAAACATATCCAGGAGCTTCTTTATTAATCTGCTAAGCATTTCTAAATCCAATATCCTAATACTGACATATCAGGATTAATGGTCAAAATTCGCCCCTTGTCAACTTCGTATCTAAACACATTTCCTTAAGCCACCCTTAAACTCCAAATAAAATACAATAGCAAGTTAATAATTCTGCCTATCATAATACAACTGTCCCACATACAGCTGGAAGCACAGTAAGTCTCAAATAAGTATAAGTTCCACCCCAAAGTCTCAATAGTTCCTGCATTTTTCAAATGTCCAAATCTGGCCTGAGGCTCAAAGCAGACATTTATCTACAAACCTCTTAAAAATAAAAAACAAGTCCCACAATCCCAATGGCACAGAGTAAATATTTCCATTCTAGAAGGGAAGAATGGGGGAATCAGAAAGAATAGGACCAACACAAGCCCAAAAGCCAATAGGGCAAACATTAAGTCTTGTAGCTCTATTTGGGCACACAGTGGTAAAATATGAGTTCCAAAAGGCTTGGGCAGCCCCATCACTATGTCTTTGCTGATTGAAATCCATATATCATCTTCCTTAGGGTGGCTCCACTCAGGGTCTGCATCTTTCCTCAGCAAATATTTCACATCCTTGGCATTTCCAACTTTCTAGGATCTCCATTCACCTTTAACTTCATTCCCACAGCTTTACTTAGTGTCTTCTCAGAGATACACTGCTTGGTCTCCCAGGCCTTCCTTTGAAATGTGAGTGGAAGTCTTTCTGGCCCCACAACTCTTGAATTCTGCATGTCAGTAAAACCAACATCTCATGAATGATGCCAAGCTCTGATGCCAGATGAGCAGTAGCTACCCCACACCTGCCCTGGACTATGGCTGCAGTGGTTTTTGAATGTCTAGACAGCTAAGTACGGTGAAATAAATCCTGGGAACCAACTCCCTAGGAGGCTCTTCTAAATCACTAATCCCAGGGGCTCTCTTTTTGAATGAAAATTTTATACCTTTGCATCCTTGAGCCTATAATGGGTGGGGTTTGCTGATTTCTGAGGTGTCCTCAAGTCATCTTTCTTTGTACAAAATACTTGGCTCCTTTTTAATGGCATTATTTCTTTACCATTTTTGCCACTGATTATGCATGGTTCTTTCTGGGTCAGAATTTAAGTTTTTCAAATTTTTTTCTCTGCCTTTTGCCTTTCTTTCTATAACGCTGGCTAAAAGCCAGCAATATCCATGCCACTGCCTGAATGTTAGACAGTCTTGAAATGTCCTCTGTCAAATTCCTTAGTCTACCTCCCTTAATCTCAGGCTCCCACAAAGTCTCAGGATGTGAACAAAATATAGACAAATTTTCTGCCATATGCCCTCTACCCCAGCTACCTAGGAGCCCTTGTTTCCAACTGAAACCTCCTGAGATTGATCTTTACTATTCACATTTCTACTAGCATTCTGGTCTTCTGAGTTCTAATCAAAATCACCCATCAGGCTCTGCTTACTCCAGTCTTAGTTTCTCTGGCCTGCATCTCCAAAACTGTCCAAACTCCTCCTACAAACAAGTTCCAAAGGCTTGTAAACTATATGGTCAGGAACAATCACAGCAATGACCTCACTTCTCTGGTACCAATTTACTATACCATTCAGCTTTCTCACTGCTAGACCAAAAACCCAATACCTACAACTTAAAGGAGAAAAGGTTTAATTTGGCTCATGGTTTCAAGGGATTCGGTCTGCAATAGCAGGCTCCAAGGCAGAAACATCATGGCAAAGAGAATGGTAGAGCAAAGCTGCTTAGTTCATGGGGGCTGGGAAGCAGAGCAGGGGAACAGGATAGAGAGGAAAGGCAAGGGATCATGTATAATGCCAAAGACCACACCTCAACAACCCAAGCAAACACACCCAGAAACATGCTTTACTGATCAGCTAGGCATATCTTAATACAATGAAACCAACATGTCAGGATTAACTGTCACAAAGTTTCCCACACACTTGCTCCAATCAAGCAGGTATAAAGAATGCTCTTTACCCTATTCATTAAAGGGCTTTGCAGCTTTACTTAGTGTCTAAAATTATTAATCTAATACAAAAAGCAGCTAGGCTTAGAAAAGCTTGTGTCTTTTTGTTTTTGTTTTTATTCTTTTGTAATGGGGTCTTACAATATTGCTCAGGATGGTCTCAAACTTCTGATCTCAAGTGATCTTCCTGCCTCAGCATCCGGACTACCTGGTATTGAAGGTTTGTGCAGCTGTACCTGGCAAGGACATTCTCTGAGTTCAACTTTCTGACATTTCAGTTGAATATTTTAAAATTTTAAAAGAAACTTGCATCATAAAGGAAATTTCCACTTGTACAGACAACTCTTTCTGAAGACTAATTCTTTTGAATAGAATTTGAAAAGATATTAATTTAAATCTGCATAATATGCCTCACTTTTGACCATTTTACTCCAAGTGGCCCTTTACCTATGCCCTTTCTTGTTGTACTAAATAGTAGTATCTAGATGTAAGTCCTATTTCATTAAAATGCAAATTTTAAACACTACTTTACAGAGTCAGACCTCTAAAAATGAAAATTTAGGGTTATTTACTATGGAGATTGCTTTCAGGAATAAAACAAGTAACCAAAAGATGGTTAGCCAATGGAAAAAGAAAACTACTTAAAAACCAGTAAATGAAGACTCAAATGAAAGCTATAAGTTCACTGTTTCTGTCTGCATTTTTTATATGTGTGTGTGTGTGTGTGTGTGCGTGCAAATGTATGTATTATGTCTATACGAGTGCTTATGCCTACACATGTGTTTATATGTTATCTACATAGCACCAAATCAACTTAGAAATAAATTAGCACTCAAACTTAATTTAATAAACCTAAATGTTTATGTGACGGGAAAATCTTAAGGTGACATTATACTAAAACATTGTATTTTTTATTATATGTCTAGGTCATTTTTGAACAATGCAAAGTAACAAAACATAAATTATTGAACCTACATTTAATGTTGATATACTGTACCATTTTGATTTGTATGATTTAAAAAAAAAAAAAGACAAGCCACATACAGTGATACATGCTTGCAATCCAACTAATCAATTTAAGCCCAGCTTGAGCAACTCGGTGAGATCTTGTCTCAAAATAAAAAGATAAAAAGAGTTGGGGATATAGCCCAGCACTCTCCTGGGATCATCTCCCATTACCACACACACACACACACACACACACACAAAGTGATCCTTTTTAGGTATCCTGCTTAGGAACAAAGATTCTATCTTTTTAGAAGACAATTTCTTGTCGTTGTGCTATTTTTATTAGGTCTGGATTACTTAAAAAATAGGATCATCTCAATTGTGAAAGAGCTAAGGTTTTGTTAAAATCGTATAACCTGTATTTACTTTTATAATTTTTATTGTCACTTTAACAGGCATCCAGGAACATGCTAAGTTCATTATCTTAAACATCTCGATACATTTTATAGAATTTCAAAATGACATTCTAAATTTCTTTTTTTCATCTAGAACTAACTTTGGAATTTCCAGAGGACCTCTGAAAGCTAAAAAGATATATGTTATACTTGGATTTGTACAAAAACGTTATTAATATGCGTTCAAAACTCATATGAGAAGCCGGGCGTGGTGGCTCACGCCTGTAATCCCAGCACTCGGGAGGCTGAGACAGGCGGATCGTTGTGAGTTCGAGACCAGCCTGGGCTACAAAGTGAGCTCAAGGCCAGCCTGAACGGCATAGTGAGACCCTGTCTCAAAAACAGGGCCCAGGGATCTAGCTCAGTGGTCTAAGCGCCTGCCCTTGGCAAGCGCAAGGTCGTGAGTTCAATCCCCGGTGCCACAAAAAAAAAAAAAAAAAAAACCATATGAGATTCCCCAAAACTGAATATATCTTAGTGTATGTTGTGTCATGATTCTAATGATATAATTATTATATGCCATGGAAATAACCAAATTTCTTTGTAAATTGGGAATTCTTATCACAAAATCAACAATAACTATTTTACGTCCTAACCCCAGTTAAAATGCTTTACTTCCCTTTATCTTAGGAAATCGTTTGCAAGCAGCTATAATACTACAGTGTTCTGTCTTCAGAAAGTTTCATAGGGAAGGTGCACAGAACTCTGAGACACAAAGGTTTTCAATAATTTTGAGATCACACCATTGAACCCCATAGGAATTTTCTAATGAAATTGATGGGTTTATAAGACTTTTAACCCAGGGTTGAGGATATAGCTCGGTGGCAGAAGCACCTGCCTTGCAAGCACAAGGTCCTGAGTTTGATACTGGTACCAAAACAAAAAAAAAAAAAGACTTCTAAGTACTTCAAAGAATCAACAACTGGGATCTCTTCTTATTAAAAGGTTTTTGTACTTCAAAAGAAATCACCAACAGAGTGAAGAGAAAACCCAGAGAATGGGAAAGAATTTTAGCCAACTGTCCCTCAAACGACTTATATCTAGAACAGATAAAGAAGAGAAAAACATCAGGCCCCCCAAATTCAAAGACCCAGTCCAAAAATGGGTATCTGAGATGAACATGCACTTCTCAGATGAAAAAATACAAATGGCAAATAAATACATGAAGAAATGTTCAACATCACTGGTCATTTGAGAAATGCAAATTAAAACAACATTGGGATTCCATCTCACTCCAGAAAGAATGACTGCCATCAGGAAATCAACTGATAACAAATGTTGGCAGTGCTGTGGGGAAAAAAACTTCTCCACTCTTGGTGGGAGTGTAGACTGGTGCAATCACTATGGAATCAGTGTGGACGTTTCTCAAAAAACTAGGATTGGAAGTTTCATTCAATCCAGCTATTCCCCTTGTGGGTATTTTCCCAGAAAATTTGAAAATGTCATGCTACAGCGACATATGTGCACCCATGTTTACAGCAGCATAATTTGTCATAGCTAAATCTTGGAAACAACCCAAATGCCCATCAACCACAGAATGGATTAAAAAAAATGTGATATTTTTATATGATGGAATATTACTCAGCTATAAAAAGGATGATCTTGAGGCTTCTATAGCAAATAGAGGCAACTTGAAACTATACTCGTAAGTGAAGTAAATCAAACTCACATTTACAAATATCATACTGCCTCCCTAGTATAAAAAATAATAAAAAATTAAAAAGCTGAATGAGTAATAAGATCCAAAATGTACAATAGATACTATAATAATGAAAGGGAAAGAAAGTGCTCAAAAGGAAAGAACAACTGGGATAGGGAAAGGAGAAAAGGAAAAGATTATATGTATGTAGGTCTACATATATAACTGTGTGTGTACATGTGTGCAAGATAGATAACTATACCACCAATCTGTTAGTTCACTGAAAAGAACAATTTGTGCTGTCATTTTTTGATTGTTTGATCATTTTTTGTGCCTAGATCTTATAACCTGAACAACTAGTTCTAAGATAACAATATGCAATACATTAACTAATGTAAATTTCCTACTATTTGTTTTTAAATTCTGTATCAGTTCCATTCTTTTTTTTCTGTTTTGCTTTTTAAAATAAAAAAAAGACTTCTAACCCATATGCATGTATGTAAATACCACCCTGAATCCCAATATTTTCCAAAATTAATGGGCAATAATAAAAAATAAATTTTTTAAAATGGCATTTGGCTAAGCCAAAGTTTCAAATCTCATACATTTGAACTGTTTTCCTGTTGATTACATATCAAGTTCTCAAAATTAAAATTACAATGTTCCTCAAAGTATGTGAAGGCAAGGAAGGCAGAAGCATACAGAAAAAGAAAAGACTCTATTCAGAGACACAAATATTTCTAGAAAGCCTATAAGCACTAAACTCTTTGAATATTTTATTTCATTTAATTTTCAAAAAGAAAAACAAAAAAGAGAGATAAAAACAAAACTACTAACCCAAATCAGGACAAGGATTAATTAACACGAGACTGAATGAACTCCAGCCTGGTAAGCATGAGGTCGTGAGTTCAATTCCCGGTACAAAAAAAAAAAAAAAAAGAGATTGAATGAACTGATTAAGAAAAAATCTTATGAGTTACTGTGACATTTTGTTTCAACCTAAACCCAGTGACTCAAATTCCTGAAGATAAAATCCAATGAAATTTTCAACTCTGATGAATCAAGGGCATTACTTTCCCTCATCCTTAAATTTCTTGGGAGGGGCATTTATTCAAATTATATGTAATTTTACCAGGTTCTAATTGATACCAGTGCCTCCCTCTCCTTAAACCCTCTGCCAAACTCCTCTTACTAAGTACACCTTAAACTCCAAGACTCAAACTTTGTGTGTATAACATTGAGGATCAAGCCCAGGATCTTATACGTTAGGTAAGCATTCTACCACAGAGCTATAGTCTTCATCTCTGAAACGTAATATTTGCTTATATTATATTTCACAACTAGGGATACTCCTGAAATATAAGCCTTTTAAATTGTTCTTTTATTGACTGTCATTGCCTGTTATGTTTTTTGTGATGTTTTAATTCACTTGTCAATGTTTCAAAACTGTAGGAAAAAGTAACATTATGGAGGCCCAGTGATGGACAAGATTCAGTAATCTATCATACATATATGACTAGGGCCACATACATTTAGGAGAGCCTGCATTGCTATCTACAACTTGGCCCGAGCCTCCTAACTACAGTCTTCTCTTTCCCTCCTACGTGAGACCTGGCTATCTAGCAATGAGCATTCTCAGCAAACTGGAACCTTCAGTTCTTGATTTTCAGAATTATCAGTCAGTCACCAATGCTTTCCAGAGAACAACTTTGATCCAAAAGGAGAAAGAAGAAAGGACTTGCAATGTCACAGGAATGGAGGTCACAAAATTCTGTAGCCTGGGGGGTAACAAGAGACATCAGGCCTCAGTCATCTAGATCATTGACCTAGCACAACAGGTATCTGTAGCCTTTGATGGCAAAAAGATAATTTAAAAACCTAGTAAAAGCTCATTCCTGTCTATCACAAGTCCTACTTAGAATGCATAGTATACGTGACTGGTCACCCATTGACATCCTATGCTGGTCTCTTCTTGATCAATGTGATTGTAATAACCAGTTTGGTGTAACTTTTTTTAAGCTATAAAAACCCAGACCCCACAGATGCATATGAGGAGCACTTACCATGGGCAACCAGAATTTGTGTTTTGTACCGTGGCAGCTGTCCTTGCTTTGGCTTGAATGAACTGTTTTTATACTCAGGGTGTCTCACCTTGCTTTTTAGGTTTACCTTCCCTTTTCGGTTGTACCCCTGTCAAGGTTAAATTTCCTGCACCCAGCACCCCAGTCAGGAGAGAAGAGACTGGATTTTCCAGCCGACGTAAACCCAGAACAAATCCCAGGCCTACCCATTACTGACTGACTGTTAACTAGCCTTTCTGATCCATGGATTCCTCCAGTATAAAACAAAATAAAAACAGAAAAACTTTCAGTGTGGTTGTGAGAATTACAACTCTCAGTGTAGGTATGCGGCAAAGAATGCAAAATGCTGGCTTAGTGTCTAGCTCTTAGAAGAAGCTCAAATCATTTCTCTTCTCAAGCAGCTTTCTCAATACACATTAAACCCACAGCCTCAGCTGGACATGGTGGTACATGCCTATAATTCCACTCTGGGAGGATAAGGCAGGCAGTTCGCACCCAGCCTGGGAAACTTAGTGAGACCCTGTCTCAAAATAAAAAATAAAAAAGGGCTGGGAATGTAGCTTAGTATGAAGGCCCTGGATTCAGTCTCCTGCACCACACAATAAATATATCTACAGTCTTTCACATTTTCATGTCCAGTTTTTACATGTAATTTATTATAATCAATTCAATTCAATGAAGAGCGTATAGAATATCCTAAACTGTAAGGATACAACAGGGTCAGATCCCAACAAGGTCAGATGCCTTCCCACAAATCTTGTAGCCTATGGGCTACACAGTTCTGAATACAGATAGCTCTCATATAATAAATGTGATTTCTCTTAAGTGTTAAGACACAGGAACCACGTACCTCCACAATAAAAATTTACCTAGGAGATAGGCATAGTGCCACATACCAGCAACTCAGAAAGCTGAGGCAGGAGGATCACAGCTTTGAGCCCAGCCTGCGCAACTTAGCAAAACCCTCTCTCAAAACAAAATAAAAAAGACTGCGGATACAGCTCAGCAGTAGAGTGCTTGCCTAGCATTCACCAAGTTTAATTCCCAGTACCACATACACACACACACAATCCACACAGACATCACAGTGGAGCTGATACTTCCAAAAACTACCTAAGAAGCAACCTTAAAAAAAATCTTAAAACTTACCTTATAAATACAGTTCACATGGTTTTGACATAGAACCACGTACTATTATGTCTACATAAATATGTAATAATTCACAACAAAAATAATAAAGATTGTGAAAATACAAGTTTATAAGTTTTATTATATAAGATAGAGCAAAAGATGAACCAGAAAAAGGTTGCAAAATCACTGCTCTTCAGGTAAAAACTTTCAGTAGAAATGCCTGCCTATTTTTGGTAATTAAATTCTAAAGGACCAGAACAGACTAACAATGCAGCACACATTTACACTCTTTGGTCACTCTTCAAGTTTTTTAAAGGTGTAAATGAAAGCAATGCTTTGGAAATCATTCTCTGCTTTCCTTAATCCTCCTGTAGGATCCTGTCAATCTTACAGAGTAATAGAAAGAAATTTTTAGTCTTATGTCCTTTGACAAATTATAGAATCATAAATTCTCAAACTCTAAAGAGAATTTAAAGATCACCATAGCTGGGTGCTGCAGTTTCAGTTATTCAGGAGGCTGAAGCAGGACGATTGCTTGAGCCCAGTTCAGGGCAGTCTGGCTAATGTAGACAGACCCTGAATACAAAAATAAATAAAGATCACTATCCAGCATCTCATTAGATATCATGATCCCTCCAAGAGGCTCTGCTTATTTAATTCCAGTAGCTAGAAAAAAGAAACCACCTGTTCCACCTTAGAACACCTCCAATAATGAGTAATTTTAACATACAGTTACCTCAAAACGTTAATACCTCAAAACACGCATTGCGTTAAGATCTTCCTTGCATTGCTTCACTTAAAAAAATATTATAAAGAGGGGCTAAGGGTATAGCTCAGTGATAGAGTGCATGCTTAGCAGGCATGAGGCCCTGGGTTCTACCCACCACTCTAAACAAAACAAAGAATTTACTCTGTAATAGTCTCAGTATATAAAAGGGTCACACTAATTGATAAGAAAAGTCACTAAGACCACAACAGATAATTAAGTCAAAATACAATAATTACATTTACATCAAAAAGTGCAATCTAGCACCTGGAGGTGTAGCTTAGCGTTACAGCTCTTGCCTGGTGTGCACAAGACCCTGGATTCAATACAAAAACAAACAAACCAACCAGACTAGTTCATAAAGTGTGCAAAAAGCCATTTCACCTTTAATCCATTAAATTATAAAGGTTATAGAGATGATCATATACAATATTAGCAAAGGAATAATATGGAACATTCATAAACTCTGTTGGCAGAACTGTAAATTACTGAAAGCTACATGTACTTCACTTTTGCAATACTTATTGCAAAAGAATAAGGCCAATATCACCAGGGCATCTTTTCAAAAATCACCACCGGGTCTACTAGTTTATAAGGCAAGGGTACATACCAGCAGAGAGATTTGTAGTATTGGACCCTGAGAGAAGACAAGTCTCTCTGTTTCTCTCTGTCTCTCTCTGTCTCTCTGTCTCTCTGTCTCTCTGTCTCTCTCTCTCTCTCTCTCTCTCTCTCTCTCTGTCTTCTTTCTCTCTTCTCAAATTCTGGATAGAGGGAGTACCTGGTACCTAGGTAAGCATTATAAACTAATACTCTAGATAGGCAGTTATTTTTGACAAGTCCCATTGTCTTTTTCCAAGAAGAGTCCTCAGGTAAGTCCTGTGGGGTCCCTCAAATTCATGTCTTTTATCAGGACATGGTTAGACCAAGTTGGGATGAAGCACCCTCTTTGGTTTTAATATTTCCTAGGCAAGCTCTGCTACCAGGGACAGTTATTCCCTCCAGCCCACACTCTTTCAGCAGTGCACATGGAAAAGCAAGTCCTTGCTAGACTGGGAGTTGGAGTAACACAGAGGCAAGGGTAGTGCCTGCACTCCTGGAAATTGTACCTCACCATGAGATCTTGCCATGAAAGCTTTGTTATCACTTGACCTGAGAACTCTACTTCAAACTCATGGTAAGCAGACAATTAATAAAGTGGCCAAATATTTAAGAGCATTGCTTAACCAAAAACATGG
>RJWT010036581.1:0-13240 GCA_004365215.1 Cuniculus paca | reverse complement strand
TACCATGGTATGCTACTATATGAAATAATTTTGCTTACTTTTTACTGTGGAAAATTTCCCAGATATAAACTTAGGAATACACTTTTTATTTTGATTGGACACTAGTAACTTTACCTCGACTATTTAAAAATTTGTTTAAAGATACATGTACTGAATGGCATTGTTTCACTTCATTTTTTATTTCCCAGTATAAATTAGGCAATATTTTAATTTCATCACTCTAGGAAAATGAAACAACCATTTCTCACTGGCCATTAATATTCTCTCTGCTCTCAAATCCCCCATATGCTGTGTGTGTATTTATTTATTTATTTTTTTTTTGCGGCACTGAGGATTGAACTCATGACCTTGCGCTTGCTGGGCAGGTGCTTAGACCGCTGAGCTAGATCCCCAGCCCTGTTTTTGAGACAGGGTCTCACTATGCCATTCAGGCTGGCCTTGAGCTCACTTTGTAGCCCAGGCTGGTCTTGAACTCACAACGATCTGCCTGTCTCAGCCTCCCAAGTGCTGGGATTACAGGCGTGAGCCACCACGCCCGGCCTGTGTGTGTATTTCTGTGTCTCATAATTTCATTTCAGGCATCGCTCAATCCTCTTCAGATAAAATTTAGTAAAAGTTTTCCTGACTAGCTGGGGCACGGTAGTGCATGCCTGTAATCCCAGCACTCAGGAGGCTGAGGCAGGAGAATCACCTTGAGTCAAGGCCAGCCTGGGCTATATAGTAAGCTCAAGGCTAGCCTAAACTACACGGTAAGACCCTGTCTCAAAAAAAAAGTTTTTCTAACTAGGTGGATCCCAAAGTTGTGATGGAACTATATTTCAAAAGTACAGCATTCTTAGAATAATAAAATCAATAGTTCTCTTACAGTTTAATTAATGAAGCTCTCTCACACTTTCCCTAAAGGTGGAGAAAAGGCACTTTAAAATTGAGATATAAAAGGTAGTGACAATGGACAGGAAAAGCAAAATAATGATATATGAAAATTCTCTAGAAAAATGGTAGAACTCTGTTTAATAATAGTGTTGAATTTCCACTGAAAGATCAAAAAGAGAAAAACAAAGAGCCTGGGATCCTATGAAACGCTGATGTTCAACTTAAATTGAATTAGATTTAAATACATAACCAAACCATTACATTTATATATACCCACAAAATAGTGGAGCCTTATACAAAAACACTATATTCTACACAAATCACTTCCAAGAAAACTTATATAAAGTATATATAACATCTTAAGCAACTGAATAATAAATCATATGAAAAATAATCACAATGTTAGTTTATATTTAGGATCAACTTCATCATCTTTCCTGTATTAGCACATTAAAATTGCTCATTCATTAAAAGGAGGGAAAAAAAAACCTAGAAGTAACTTTTAATTTAATAACTTAATTTTATTGAATCTGGTTACTGAAGTAGATGCCAGTAGAATTTTATTACTATTTTCAGGATTCTCAGTAACTTCATCATTTATAAGCCTCTGAATAAGTTTAAGTGCTTCAGAAAAAAAAAGAGTAGCAAAGTTAAAAAAAAAACACCCTAAAATTCCTTTCCTAAACACTAATATAACAGTTTCTAGAATATTAATGGTCAATCCCAAACATCAATCAAGAATAAATTAACAAGAAAAAATTATGCAACTAAAATGATAGTATCTACTAATCCAAACAGATTATAAACTAAAACTCCTTTATATCAGTAACTTCCCCCTTTATATTGACAATGAAGTACAAATTATAAACAAAGTTTAAGTACATACTTCAAGGGCTCAAAATATACTAAGAACTCATTTAAAACATAAAACTTAGCCAGGCGTGGTGGCTCACGCCTGTAATCCCAGCACTCGGGAGGCTGAGACAGGCAGATCGTTGTGAGTTCGAGACCAGCCTGGGCTACAAAGTGAGCTCAAGGCCAGCCTGAACGGCATAGTGAAACCCTGTCTCAAAAACAGGGCTGGGGATCTAGCTCAGCGGTCTAAGTGCCTTCCCAGTAAGTGCAAGGTCCTCAGTTCAATCCCCGGTGCCGCAAAAAAAATAAATAAAAAATAAAATAAAATATAAAACTTAAGTTCTGGGACTTGATATTCACAATAAATACTAAAATTACAATAGAAATTTTTAAAATAAGTTAAAATTTCATGTTTGTATGTTTATGTCAGAAATTTCCTTTTTGTTCAATCCTTTGCTTTTGAAGTCAACCCAAAATTGCATAGCTAATTTTTTGAAATAATATACATATTTTGTTAAAAAGCCAGTATATATTGATAATTTTTAAAAATTTTTTTAGTATTTGAGAAAGTATATTTTTCAAAAGATTATATTATGTATTTTAAGCAATTTTTATTTCCTATACCACATTAGGTAACATTTCAACCCCAGGGCTTTGCTATATTGTGTCTTAACTATTACTCTAGAGCATTCCCATTAATTCTCTAAACAGTGAGTAAACAATGATGGCGTGAAAAACTACGCTCATGAAAAACCTACTGTAAGTTCCATCACACTTCAGTCAAATACACCTTTACACACAGTATTGAAGAATCATGCTTATTTTATAAAATATATACATAATTAAAAGCAAACATCTACAATTTTAATACATTAACACATACATCCAAATAAGCACAACAATATAATAGAAATCTGTAGGTGATATAAATTCTCTTTTAAAAGATTTCCTTAAGGGCCAGGGATCTAGCTCAGTGGTCTAAGCGCCAGCCTGGCAAGTTCAAGGTCATGAGTTCAATCCCCAGTGCCACAAAAAAAAAAAAAAAAAAAATTTCCTTAAATCAACTCAATGTAAAAATTGTTTTAAAAAACTTAAATTTGAGGACAATTTTTATACCAGAAAATAATAATTTAATTGTGAACTAAGACAAATCCAACCATTTAGTATGATAGATACTGAGCAATCTTAGAAGCAAAATAGCTATTCATGTTTCTTCAAAGTGCAAGACCGACCACTTAAAATATGTATTACTATCAAAACTGATCATATATTAACATAATCATAATCTGAAAACACCAAAAGACCACTTTCCCTGAATATGCTTTCAAAGCTTACATAACAGACTTTTAAAATTTAACAGTTTAACTTACTTAAACAAGATCTTTTTCCAGCTGTGCTTGCACCACCAGAACACAAATTGCCTCCTCTATGAATCAATTCTAGTTCCAAATTGGTTCTGTAAGTAAAGCATTAAAACATATCTCAGTCATTAGGCTGAAAAGATCCTTTTTAGTTTGCTTTATTGGTATGTCTGAATTAATTCCACTTTTATCATTTGTAAAAGCACAGTGTAGCAATAACAGTAATAATCATAGTTTATCTGATATTTAAAAATGAAAAGGGAACAATTTATCCATCCTTACTTATATGTTCATATTTGTACCTGCAAAAAAATTGCACACATCGCCATGTCATTGTTGCAAAGTACCAGCCGTAGACAAATAACTAAAAAGTAGGCCTTAGGAAAAAACTGCAACATATTTCATAAATCTGCATATGAATCTGATGAAAGAATTTGTACTCCAATGTCAACCACTGAGTAGGTAGTTACTGTCATACAAAACACAAGGGCATGCCAATTTTCCTTATCAGAGAAATGGTTATCACTCATGGGAGCGTAGATGACATTTGGAAATCAATATTAAGAAACAAAATCACTAATATCAAAGTAGTTATGAACAAAATATATAAATAACAGCATTCTTTTATGGACTTCTAAAATTACAATTAAAATACAATATTTATTGACATTGATAAACATCAGTATGTTCATAGAATCTGAAATTGCAAGTTTTGTAATAATTAACAGAATAGCAATAATTAGTGAACTGACATTCCAAAACTCAAATTAATGCAGATATCTAAAGACTTACTCAAAAACAGTAAAACAAATCATGCCAAAATAATAAATAAACTGGGTTATAATTTGTGTTTTGCTTCACCAGTATTTACAAGTCTTTTTTTTTCTACAATGAAAACTGAATTAATTAGTTTATAGCAAAGATATGCATTTGACACTAATAATGAGATATCTTCCCCTTTTAAAAAAAAAAGCTAACTTTCAAGCTTACTCTATTCAAATAAGTATAAGAGACTGTATCTTATTTAAAACAAAACATTTAAAACTGATTTTTGCTTATATTTTGAACACAATGTTTTGAAATGATATTTTCATATATTTACTTATAAACTGTTAAAAATATTAATATTCCTAAATCTGCACATGGCCACCCATTTCTAAAGGGACACTTTAATCCTTTCTCTTGGGGAAGAGAAGCAATTAACACTGCTAATGTTCCCGCTCACAGCTCCATCTGGCTGCTGCTGATAAGGCCTCTGTGTGACCAGGGATTTTCCACCCTTCAGCGATTTGCATTGCTCACTGAACTTCTAAAAACCTACCAGCGAGGAAGCAGGGACAAGGATTTCATACTAGTGGACAGAAAGCGAGCGGAGACCAGCATGTGTTCCTTCATCAAGGGAATAGAAATGAGATCAATACATTTTGTTTTCACAAATCTTCTGTTGCCTAATCTGTAGAAAAAAATTAATGGCTATATTCTCTTATAAAAACTAAGATTTCCTAGATAGTACTTTTAAATGTGCTAACCAAAAACATGAACAATTCTTAAAAATGAATGTTAGAACCAGAATGTCAATTTTTATTTCACCATATTTGCAAAAATATTCACTAAAATATATGAACAATTCTGTTTATTCAATCACCAAATATACTTCAGAGAATGACAAATGTTATGAGGAATTTCATTTTAGAGGATACTTAGAACTACTAAATCTAACTTATTATTTCAGATTACATTTGAAAAATCTCCGCCTGCACAAAACTCCTTCTGTATTAAAAACAAAAACTACCTAACCAGTGTTAATATGTAATACTATCCAGGATTTTAAAAAATCAGTATCAGAGGCCCTATCCATCAATATGTTCTTAATTTACGACACAAAAAATGGTCATGTGCCCCATGTCTATCACCCATGACTGGTTTTTGTTTATTCGTGCAGAACTAGGAATTGAACCCAGGGCCTTCACACTGGGCTAAGTTGGCCAGGCTGGGCTCAAACTTGCACTCCTCTTGCCTCAGTCTCCCAGCGTAATGGGATTCACAAGCAAGGGCTACCACACTTGGGCACCCTCCCTGTTGAAAATCACAACACAATACTCTGTTTCTGTCTTTCTGAATGTATAATGCAAAAATTAAGATATGTTGGGAATGAGTTTTTTCTGTACTTTTTGTTCTCTAAGAAAAGTATATCTTCTATTTTGTACATTTCCTAACACAAATACATTCAAATTAGTTTATAACTGGTGGCACATGCCTGCAATCCCAGGACTCAGGTGGCTGAGGCAGGAAGATGGCTGCGAGTTTGTGGCCAGCCTGAGTTCAAGGCCAGCCTGCACTACAAACTAAGAGCCTGTCTCAAAAAAAAAAAAAAATTGGTTTGGAACACAAAAAAGAAAAATCTCTCTATAGGTGAATAAATGATGAGAGAAACTGCTACAAAGTCTATCATAGTGGCCATCTAAAGATATTGTATATCTTCCTAAAAACCCTCTAATTGTACTCCCAATTTCTTTTTGCATGACCAACGTGTGTCTTCTATTTCCTTCAGCACTGTTATTTTTAGAGCCATAATATGAAAAACGAATGTTTGTTTCCCTCCTCCCACCTCTCTTTAGCTCTCTCTAACTCACACTGGAACAGTGAAAGGGGCAAAGGCTCTGAAAAATGATCTGGGTTCAAGGCCTGAACATACCACCTTACTGTTGAACAAGAAGCTCAATTTCAGGGTGGATGGGGGACTACTTTCATTCATAGCACTGCTTCTGTTACCTAAAAATTGCAACTTAAATTCTGGCTCTTCCAGGAATGCTTCCTAAGATGGGAAAGAAGCACTTGCACACATTTTATATTTCAATTTGGTTATCTTCCCTTTTGAAGTTCTACAACTTTTCTCTATAACAATTTAAAAAACATTATATTCTGCTTTATGCAGTGTTCTTAGTTTCTGTCCCCAACTAAACTGCAAATTTCTGGAAAACAGGGATTACTTCATATATACCTTCTAAATCCCCAAAGGTCCCTAGCAAAGTGTTTTAAAAGGTTACAGGAATGACAACTACTTTTCTTTGACATGTGACTAAGTGTAAGTTCCTCTTCAGTCCCTGTGGTTTATTGTCTTTCTTTTGCTGAGCTTTATACTCCTTAAACCCAGCAGTAACACCCCCTCCCTGCCAAAAAAGGACACTTTAGAAGAGTGTATTTTTAAAAAGAATAGCAAGCATTCTGTTTATTTTGAACATAATTTGCTTACAAAGTTTAGACTTACAATACAACTAATTTGAGAAGCTAGGTGCATTCACTTACTAAGTACTTTACACTCGTGATTTAAAGATGCCCATCCATCTAAATCTCATACTCATGTGCCATCTTTCCATTTCCATTTTCCTCACAAAATATAGGCCAAATGCTATTCACCAATATCTGTAGGCTATACATAACTTGAATCCAAAACTCCTTGAGAAAATCAATTACTGAAATTCATGTCATTCTTTGTGTCAATAAATAATGAATTGGTATTAAAGTCAGGAAAATTTTCTCCCCCAGAATTAACTTTCCGTAATCCACTTGAATGACATATTTGCAACAGAATGGAAATTTTGGAAAAACATTAAAACTTGAATAAAGTGATCTTGATTAATTTTTAAATTAATTTAATTTTTAAAAGACATTCCAGCAATTCTTCTCTGTTGCCCTCAGAAAATCTTTCAAAGATTCTCCATGTAAACAAACGTGTATCGCCCTTCTTAAAAAATAAAATCTCAAAAGATTTACTAAAGAAACAGCTTTCCAGCCTGGTTCACCACTAGAAATATTTTGTTTCCAAACATCAAAAATTCAAGCTCCCTGAAGAACAAACAAATTTACTTCTTCTACGGGGAGAAAATTAGCTCTGTGAAACTAGAATTTTATTCCATTCAAATTACAAAAGTCAAATACGAATAAATCTGCAAATTTTGATGGATTATACATTTAAGAATGACATTTAATCCAAAAATTAAATAATTCAAAGTAAGTTTGTTGCTAAATATTTTACTTAAATACTGAAATACAGCTAAAATTTTAATGCTCATCTTTTTAGGAATTTTTCTTTGGTCATAAATACTTATGAAATAATTAAATGTTGAGACATAAGATGATTAAATTTTATATCTTCCCTCAAGACAATTATATTTTATCTAAATAGTATACCATGTACATTTTTTGTTTTAACTTCATGTTTTGTTCATTTTTTAATCAATTTGTTTGTTGCCTCTTTTCATTGTAATGACCAAGTAAAACTTAAGAGAAGGCACTGCAACCTCACTGTGAGATCTTTGCAATGAGCTAGATAATTCCAACCAATGGATAATCAGGATTGTTTCAGAATCACCATCTTGCTGTATTACAGTTTATCATTAGCAATCAGAGAAGCAGAGGGGTCAATATAAAGTTTCTGTTTCTCTAATCTGTACTCTTAGTAAAAAGCATATGCCATCTATCCCTGATTCTCTACAAAGTAGAAAAACCAAAATATGTTGATTTAAGAAGTCTCATATTATCATGACAAGCTTTATTTTCTATGTTTTTTTTACAGTTAAGGCAAGAAACAAAGATCTAAAACGTCAAACTGAGGCATATTTAAATAAAATTATCATACTATAGGAAAATTCCAGGTATAGATCATTTTCATTCAATCTTCAATCAGAATTTTCTTAAAAAGTCAATTCTAATAATGCAAAGACATAAATACATGAACAACATAAACGTGTGTATACATTATATATGTATATGTTAAGCATAACTGAGTTGTTCTACATTAAACCCAATATTCTGTGATGTTATAATTATAATAGTCTACCAGAGCTTTGTATAATCCTGGAATTTTAGTGAGGTTAGATTATATTCAGTTTAATTTTTATATGAGTATCATATATCTTGTTACACGTATACAGTAACTGGTAACTCTCCAGAAACAAAACAGGAACTGTTCTGTCTTCCCCCCAAGCCCTCAGGAGAAACAAAAGTCTAGGAATATGCAGATTAGTAAATTACTTTCCAATTCATTAGATCCTTTTAGAGCCACCCTTATCTGGCACCACATACTCAGTTCAAAGACTAACACTCCTTATCTTGAATTTTAGCTTGCTTGTTGCAAGTTTTCTAAATTGGATTTCAGGGCTGGGGATCTAGCTCAGCCGTCTAAGCGCCTGCCCAGCAAGTGCAAGGTCGTGAGTTCAATCCCCAGTGCCGCAAAAAAAAAAAAAAAAAAAAAAAAAAATCTGTGCAGTATCTAAATTGGATTCCATTTTCCTGGGTTCTATTTACTCTTTTGTTATTCTCTGCTCCGAGGCAGCGTGGGGCAGAGAAAATGGTCTGTGTGCATAATATGACCTTTATAAAAGCTGCACACAGAGAGGGAAAAAACAGAATAGTAACTGAAAAAACACTACACCTTGACTCCCAAGTTTTAATCCTACTCCACCACTATCTTGTTACAAAACATATTATCTCAAAACACATTATCTCTCTCACGCTTACCTCTTACAATGCTATTTGGACAGAACATGAAGTTTGCTTCCAGAGATACCCAGGGGCCTACAACACCCTACAAGCTCCCATCTGCTTCTGCCCTATTTTTTTTTTTTTTTTTTTTTGCAGCACCAGGGATTGAACTCACGACCTTGAGCTTGCCAGGCAGGCGCTTAGGCCGCTGAGCTAGATTCCCTGGCCCTCCTACTTACTTCTTTTATGATTCTATTTTCACTCAAGTAAATTCTCTAAAATTTCCATGTAAATCTATTGGATATGAATACCTACTCAGACTAATCTTTCTAATCTGAGAGATGAGAAACCCAGAATAACTGTTTTCTTGAGCCCCTATTCACTTCAAAAAAAACCTAGAACATGCCTGATCTCTTGCTTCCTCTTTCTTACTTGGTTTCTTAGGCTACCTGTCATCTACCAGTATATAACTAGATCTCTCACTAGGTTAAAGCAAGCAAAGACTGCAAGTTCTACGTCTTACTGTTCTTTTTTTTCCCAGAAATTAAAAATTGTTTAACACATTACATACAATGTTTTAGTTCTCAGTATTCTCACTTTTTGACAGGACTTCATATATAATACTCCTATGCTTTGAAGTACATATCTATCCCAAAATATTAATATACTTTTCCCCAAATGTTCTATAATGCTAAATATCACTTCTCTAAATATTCCAATAAAGTTTAAAAACTCCTCATAATTTCAACCAATATTAAAAATATATATCCCTTCTTTAAATAATAAAAAAAAAAGATTCACTGTACAGTAAATCCAATAATTAGTAATAAGTAAATACAAAAGTATATATTTCATATACCTACCTAGCAACAGAGTACATAAAAAGAAAATCATTGTCTGGTGAGCCTGGAGTCTTGCTATAGTCTCTGTATTTCTTCTGAGTTGTATTTTTTATATCTTTCATTACAGATTCCATTTCCTTACTTAAGTTGGTTTCTGACTATAAAAAATGTAAACATACACATAAAGTTCATGTTCATTTTCTTTAATAACAGCCTAAAATAAATATTTATCATGAAAATATACTAGAAAGTTAAAGTTAGAAGTCAAAATAAATGTAACCTTAACTATCCACTGTAAGTACATTTAGTGCACGAAGATAAAACCAATGAAACATACTTTCTCTTATAATCTTTTATTCTAAGTCTACATTATGATTGACAATAGTAAAATCCAGTTATAAATTAACCACACACTATATTCTAAGCCAATAGATGTCATTAAAATAATATTTCATAACAAAGTTTTCATGTTTATAAAAAACTTTCATTTAAATTCATTTTTTAGAGAATACCAGTGTCCCTTAAACATATTCTTATCTGAAAAGTAAATTTTTAAAATTTTTATGGCTTTATTAGTATACATTTGCATTACATAATTTTAGTATATATGCTGCCAAAGCAAGCACAGCAATACACAATGTTTATATTCTTTGCGTGGAGTTGGTGCATGTATGTAATCATTTTAAGAACATAAAATACAAAATTTACAAAAAGAAAAAAAAATCGCATATTCTAAATTAGCCTTTACTTGGGAATGCAAATTGCCAGAAGATGAATCTTTCGAGTAGGTTTAATGTATGAATTTCTGTTTCTAAAGTCAAATATTCATGGTTTTTTAAAATTTACTACATAAAGGTGGCACCACTGTCACTTCTCTTAAGAGACTTATCATAAATCTATTGAAAGAGAAACCCAAATGAATCCTACTAGATGAGACAAAAAATAAATTCACTTACACCAAACTCCCAATGAAGTAGAATGACTTACAGTGAATGGTCACACAACACATTTTTTCTAATACACACACAGCAATTACACAAATTCATGTGTGTGTAAATCTATCGCCATAATGTTAATGCACTTAATCAAGACACTGCTTAAGTGATGACACTGTGCTTCACACTGCAACGTACACTCATGCACTTCATTTAGTCAGCAACAGGTCACACACACCATGGTGGCTTCTTAAGATTTTGGCCCCTAGTGACTGTCTTGATTTGCGTAAGTACACTCTATGATGTTCACACAGGGACAAAATCACCTACTGACACCATTTTCAGAATGTTTCTCCATCACTAAGCTACTTGTTTATATGCACAGTTTGTTTGGCTTTGCTCTTAAACATTTCATCTTGCAAGAGCCTAACAATATCTAAACTTAAAGGGTTTCGTGATCTTCCAGATGTGTATTAAAACTATAATGACTTACACTAAGGAAAAGTATGGTGTTACAGTTCATATCTCGATGTCCCCCCAAAACCTCATGTGCTCATTGGTAGGGTTTTTGGAAGGTGACTGGATTATGGAGACTTACAGCTGACTTGCTGCTAGGAGGTGAGGTCTAATCAGAAGACGGAGTCAGTGGGAGCAAGAACTGAAAGGGTTTTTTCTTTTTCCCCAGCTCCTCCTTTCAGTCTCTCTGCTTCCTCTCTGCCATGCCCCTGCACCATGCAACCCTGGCTGACCACGCAAAGACAGAAACTTCTAAAACATGAACCTTTAAGTTTCAGGTGTGAGGTATTTTGTCCTAGAAATTAAGGCATACAGTCTTTGATTATAGTTTCTTCTATTATTTTCATTTTTTTTAATATCTAAAATCAGTAGAAACCTTTAAAAGTAATTTCTACTCAATGTATACAGGTCCAGAGAATTTAGATAATGAAAGAAAATGGAAAGCTGAAAAGCAGAGATGAGCTAGCCAGGATACTTCTGTCTTACACTGATGCTTACTGGGAAAGCTCCCGGCCGTCCCTGCAGCTCCTCCACTTCCTTTATGAGGTCATTTATGCTTCTGTTATTAGGACGTTGCCAAAGGTTATTTGCCACACTGCTCCCAGGATAACAAGGAAGAACACTGTTAGCAAACTGCCTACAGAGAGGACAGGTGAATTCTCCTTTGTCCACCGAGAAGCCCTGAAGAACCTGGTCATTCTAAAAGAGGAAATAAACATACAGATATATAATGCACATATTTATAGAAAACAAAAAATTACATTTCCACATTTCATAACAAACTAATGAACCATACAAAGACATTTCTAAAGTATATCATAAAGAAAATCTCTCTTTAACTACTGAAGCTTACCAGACCACTTTTCACTTGATAGCAACTATGTAACATATGCCCTCTCCAAAGAATTGCTTAAGTATCACTCTGGTCTCAGGATGATCTACTTAACGATGCAGTCAGTCTGAGATGTAGATTTAATATCTTTTTTAAAATATAGTCCACATTAAAATGAGTCACTTTCCTCTTCCCCCACACCCATTATTTTGATAACTCCCTAAGAGACAACTGGGAAGATTCTCCCAGTGTTCATGCTCTTTGATGTAGGTTAGCTAGCTTTTTAAAGTACATTAAGGCTTTTAAAAAGTGTGATATGTCATTTAAGGATCTAACTACTTAGGTAACTGAACAACTCAATGCTTGCTTCACTGTACCTTGCATCTCCAGTACCTTAACTAAAAGAACCAAATTATTTTTTTACTTTTTGTCATTAACTTTAAGACACACACATACAATGTATCTTTTTACATCTGGATTCTATGAACATTTAGCTTCTTCTATGTATCAAATGTGCTGAGTAACAACATAAAGAGCTAAAGATATATTTTCTTAAGGAATTTGAAAATTTTAACAGAAAATTAAGCAAATAAAATACACTGTAATAAATGCAACAGAGGAGGCATCCCAGAAAGAGTTGTGAGTTAAGTTTTTAAGGTACGTAGAGCACACTCGAAGGTTGAAGTAAGGCTCCTGGCCACAGAATGACACTGCAATAGGTTCACATATACCCTTAAATCCAAAGAATGCTGACCTGTTGCTTGCTGTACTGAAAACAAGATTTTTCCCAAGGTTTCCCCAGAAGCCCTCTTATTTACCTCTACATGCCTCACACCTCAGTATCATCATCTCAACCGCTGGCTTCAGATTAGTACTCTTCCTTTCTCTTCTCTGTGGCTTATGTTATTTAGTAGCATTGTCCGTTTCCTTCCATTTCATTGTCACCACACTCATCACTCAAGATTTTGGTATCTAGATCAGTGCTCCTCACCACTCCAAGTCCTGTCATCCTCCTCTGCAATTCCATAGTATATAAGTGCAACTAAACTTACACCAGAGACCCTTAGCTCCTTGACCCCACCAGCTCCTATCACTTGGATCTCCACAGTACTCTACTATGTAACCATGACTACAACCTTGTCCAACAATAAGCCTAAATTGTTCACATGTGAAATATTAAATTTAAACATCTTACATCCTGATTACCAACTCCTACCCATTATTCCCTTCTTTTTCTCCCAGTTTATCAGGACTGTCCTATCCTGCCTACACACTATGCTCTACCACTTCAAATACTCTTGCCAATGTTTCCCATTCCTTCTATTATTTATACTAAAACCTTTATAAAAATTAATTTAAATTGTAGCTTCTCCAATTTTGCACTCAAACTAAGTGCTGTTAAAGAGAAATGAAATACCTTCCTGCTACAAATTCTTTCCAACCTCAACTGAGCCTTAAATATTGTTTTAGCAGTCTTTCTCCAATATCCCAGGAACATCTCTCTCACCAAATTCGAAAGTGGTCTATCTAAACTGCTTCCTC
>RJWT010036580.1:0-13235 GCA_004365215.1 Cuniculus paca | reverse complement strand
GGATAACCTGAGAGTACAGTGCCCCATACAGGACAAAGGAATAAAAAATATGTGAAATGAAGAGTTATAGGAAAATTAAAGGAAAAAAAGCAGGGCTAAATTTTCATGAGAGCTATACAAGGAGAAACTGAAGGACGGGTGCTTAGTTATCAACAGATAATACAGGGAGAATATAAAGACTAAAGTATTTTGTGTAACTTGGGTCTTGACAGGTATTCTGATGTGCTCAAAACAATGTTTTTTATATAATTCTTACTGTTTTAAATATTTGTGTGCTAGATATATAGATTCAGTATGTTAACTTTTTTTGTCTTTTTTCCCTCCCATTTTAATGCCTGAATCTACCTTTTCCCTACCCTTTCTAATTGTCAAAATATTTTGTTCTGCTACTATGTATAACCCGGGCAAGTATTGATAATCCTTGCATTTTGCTTTGAAATTGATCCTTTTAAAATCCTACACAGGTGGTATTACAAGTAATAGGGTTTACGGTTACATAGTAACCAGTTTTGATGAAGGGTTAACTTAAAGACTTTGTTTCTAGTTAAATTCTCCATACCAGGAAAAGGATACTTTTACTTTTGGAACATCTTACCCTTTAGAGGTGCTGTCTGGTTCCCAACAGGCATTGGAAGCAAGCAAATGGCTCTTTTCATCCCCCAACATACAGTTTTTCTTACTTCATTGGGAGTGGGCATGCATCCAAGAAAAATAAGAAACTGGGAAAACATTTCCCTAAATAATCTATCTTATTGCAGGTTCACTGGTAGGTTGTATATGGTACAGAGTGCAGATGTAAGCTTATTGCTATATTTTTGTTTTTCAAATTGTGCCAATACTTGAGTCATTTCTGAAAGATATGTTCATATATCCAATTTCTCAATTAGAACCACGAGAAAGACAGCTGAAATCTCCCTGAAATAGTTCAGGTGGCCATCCCAGGATGGACAAAAGGGATAGATAGCAGTCTATCCTGAAATTGTAAGACCTTTTCTTGTTTCCCAAATGAAACTTACATAACTTGCATAAGGTATAATTACCTAGTAAAATACCAAGGCTAACCACAAGTGATGTGCTAGAGGTACATCATGTATTACATACAGGAACAGAGGTACCTACTTGAAAACAGTGTGTATGTGCTTATATATTTTTAATTTTAGTTAGAAGAGTAACTTTCCTAACTTCACTATACTTGTCTCAATATTTAGTATTTTCAGATGAATTTTTTAGAAGGAATGGTAATTATAATTATGCAATATCAGATAGGTTGATGTAATTATCAGTCAGCCATAGGTGAAATGTAACTTAATGTTTCATAGTAAAATGAATGATGATTATTTTTCCTGTAAACTCTCAGTTCCCTAAGGGAAGTGCAAATAGGCTTGTCCATTTTACTTTTACCGACCACACTCTCTTTATTTTATCTCTCTGTATTTCTAAAATAAAAATACTTGTCTTTCATTCTAATTTTATAACTAGTTAGAAAAGTAGTAGATGTATGGTAAAACAAAACATTTTAAAGAAAATATTATTTATAAAATTATTTCTTCAATAACCTTTAGATGTTTTCTGTGTGATGTGTATGCGAATGGTATATATAATTGATTCAATGGCAAGCATGAGGTCATGAGTTCAATCCCCGGTACCAAAAAAAAAAAAATTTGATATAATTGATTCATTTTCAGATGTTAGTTTGGGAAAGTTGTTATGTCATGTCTTATCATTTTTCCTTTTTTTTTTTTTTTTTTACCTAAACCAGATGACTTTATTCCTGTAGAATCAACTTATTTATATTGAGACTTGTAGGAGTGCTTATTTTAAATAATTTTTGATTTTATAAAAACACTCACTGGGCATGGTGGTGCATGCCTGTAATCCCTACACATGGGAGACTGAGGCAAGAGAATTGCCATGAGTTCCAGGCAAGCCTGAGCTACACAATCAAGTTCAAGGCCAGCCTGCACTAGATAGCAAGACCCTGTCTCAAAACAAACAAAATACTCAACATTTTATCTCCAGCATTTTGTATTGTCATATTTCTAGCCTTGAAAATATATAATAGTATCTGTAAGAAATTGATAGTGCACGAGATTTTTTCAAAGAGTTTATATTTTAAATTTTATCCTATCTACACTCTCCCACCTACCAAACATAAATAAAGTAAAAACAAATTTGTAAATGTATAATTTAAAAATTTATATTCGATTTACTTTTCAGAAATCACATTTGTGTAAAGTGCATTGAGTTCATGTTAGTTGCCAGTTGATAAGCTAATTTAAGTAATTTAACAAAGGCATTTAAAAGATCTGTTGGAGCCCCTTGTAAAATTTTTAAATTTACCTAATTTTCTTACACCCAATTTTTGTTGTTGATTTTTATTTTGGGGATATATGCAGTCAGATAGTTCAAAATATTTATCAGTAGAACACCATAACCAAAAGTATATTTAAAGAAAATAACAATTTATATGACTTTTTACTTAAATATAAAACAAGTGAAGAGTTTTTGTTGGCATACTAAATTTCACTCCCTGCGGAATAAATGATATGCAGAAAAAATGTTAGAAATCTCAACCAAGAAAGAGAAAATGTTAGAAAACTCAGCCAAGAAGTTTAGAATACTTTGGAAAAGACAGTGTTTTCATGTTCCTCGTAAACCTTAGTACCTGCCAAGCAATAGTAGCTTGTTTTCTTACTTAAGGGGTTTTACTAGATCTAGCAATTCTGCAAGTAACTACAACAGACATTATATCTGGCTTCCTGAACAGTTTGACTAGTATCTTGGAAATGTGATTATTATCAAACAGTGTAGTTCAGTCCAAGTATTTGTATAGCTTTGCTGTGTCACAAAGAAAGTACTTTGTTTTTCTCTGTGATGCATTTAGTGTAATCAAACCAGGTACATAATATGCAAATAAATTGTAACAACTGATAAAATTTTATAGTGCTTTGTAATAGGTCTATGTGGTACCTAAATCAGTAAACCTCCTTGTACTGTTTGCCCAGCTGAGCACTATTCTAAGTGCTTTGCACATAATGACTCAATAAAATTTCCCTACACAGATGTAAGCTAGGTATTATTGTGTCCATTTCACAGATAAGGAAGCAGAAACATGGAGGTTTTTAAGCAGTTTGCTGGTAACTGGTAGAGCCAGGATTCAAACCCAGGTATTCTGTTTCCAGAGCCTATGGTGACAGTGTAACATCTCTAGAATTCTCAGAAGGCATATTGTACCCTTAAATGCTATATATGTTGGAAATGAGGAAGTCAACTTTATGTATGCAGGTGGTAAAATTATAGAGCAAAAAAGCAGTACTTATTTGGCAAATAATTGCAAGTAAGGTATAGAATCAAAGTATCTTTAATGTGTCATTAAATTTACTGTATCATAGTTATAACCTAATTTTTTTGATTTGAGCAGTGTTTATAGTTAATTCTTTAGCGTGAAGGAACAAAAGTAGAGTGGAAAAAGCTCATCTAGGGAAAATCTAGATATAATATTTTCAAGTGTTTAATTAATAAATACCATTTTAAGTATAGGAATCCTTAGTGAAAAACTGCAAGATTTTCTGTTACTATAAAAAGACTGTAGACCTCTCACCAAGAATCTGCTTATCTTTGGCATATCTCTTACAAAGTCATTGACATACCACTATTACTAGGAACTTCATTAGAATAGTAATAAAGTACTATACTAAGGTTTGGAACTGTGTAAGAGGCATTGATAAGACTTATCCAAACATTGTAAGTCATCCTATAAAATTTATTTGTAGAAGCTTTTACGTTTCTGAAGTAGACATTTTATCCTTGCAGTTGTCCATAACAAACATTTTGGTACAGGAAAGGTGGCAGATACTTGTAAACCCACCATTCTGGGAAGCTGAGGCAGGAAGATCACAAGTTTGAGCCCAGTGTGCAATTTAGTGATTTAGTGACCTCTTGTCTCAAAATAAAAACCAGAGGGTTAGACATATAGCTTGGGTTCAATCCCCACTACCACCAAAAAAAGAAAAAAAAATGTGTGGGAGTAAAGGATGCTATTGTGGTAAATCTGGTCTGTAAAACTGCTCTTTGAGAGAAACAAATGTTGGTCATTATTTTTGGGAGAATGGGGAAGCATTCTTTGATTCTTCTTAAATTGTTTCCGATTTGTAATATTTTCTCACTATTCCTTTTTAAAAAAAAAAGATGGTCTTGATCTACTTGACACATTTTATTTTTGAAAAGTTCATAAAAAGAAATTTGCAAGCATCCTAGTATTTTACTTCATCATTACAAATAATAATTATTCAGGATCAGTGATAGAAAATAATTGCCTTGTCAGGTTTTTTAGAGCTGTAGATTGGTAGAAGCATTGTAACAACTTCCTTAGTTTATGTGCTCACTTAATTTGTATTCACAGGTGATCATTTTCTTTGAACTCTGCAACTATGTTTCTGAATTCCAGAACTTCTAATATGGCTTTATCAACCAAATTGTTTTAATATATCATATATCACCGTCATATATCACCATCATATATCATTCCATCATGTATCACCTGTGTCCATACATTGCATATTGCTCATTTCCTGTCCCAAAATTAAATGACCATCTTTACATGGGGTTTGACTCAGATCTCTTAGATTTAGAGTTACCAAGGTGGGGTTTTGTAAACATTTTTAACTTTTCGAAAAAATATTAAATATATATAGAAGTGGAGAGACGGTTGTAATGAAACTTCCATTACCTGTTCTACTTGCTCCTCCTGGATTATTTTGATTATTATTATTTATAGTATTATATATTATGTATATTGCAGTTATTTTTAAACAACCATAATACTCATCACACTGTAAAAATTAACAATAATTACCTATTATCAAATATACATGTATAAAGCATATAAAGGCAAATTTTTATGCTGTCATTAAGCAATTTGAAATGAAGATTTTGAAAATTTAACATTTCAAAATGTGTTTAATGTTCACATAACTTTTGTTTTATGAATATTGAGAAGGGGAGAAAGCATGGAAAAGTTTTCTTGTAATCCAGAAACAGAGTTCTTAGTTCTTTATTTTTCGTTACTGGAGACGTAAAAAGTCTTTTGGTGCTGTCAGAACATACAAACTAGTATACACTGACCACTAACATTGATCACAAATACTTTTGTAATATGCATGTTATGTGAAGTATTAGAACCTCTTAAAAACAGTAACGAACTTTTTTTTAAAGACTAGAAAAAATGTGTCAACACTTGCAAGTATTCTTAAACAGAGAAATATCCTAAATATCCTTCAGATGATTGACTTCATTTGTGAAATTATTAGGCGTCTGCCTCTCTTTTTATTGGAAGAAAAAAGAAGAAAACAAGTAATATTAATACCTCTGATCAAGTGTCCTAAACAGTTTTTTCCTTTGCTGTGTAACAGATTAGTAGTTTTTTAAATAATTGATGTTAAGTGTCTCTCTGAATTCCTGTGGTTTAAAGGTTTTACAGATACTTTCTCTTCCTGAGTGAAAAGGATATGTATGATAGTATTTTTTCCCCTCAATCTAAATTTAGACTTCTTAATCATGAATTAGAAAGCTTGTAAGAGGTAGAATATCACTGTTTTGTTATTTGTAGTTTGTTTTTGCTCTTGAACTTCTTTCCTTCTCCCTTCCTCCCTTTGCCTTTCTCTTTCTCCTTTTTTTTGCTCCTGAATGATGTTAAGTTTGAATGTAGAGTTAAACGCTGGTGTGATGCAGCTTGTAGGCTGAAGCATTTGCACATAATATGTTCTGTGCCACAGACTTTTGAAACAAGGTCCTAAAATATAATTTCTGAATAAAGCCAAGCTAATTTGCTAAAGTGGCATCTTTGTCACTAAATCTAAAAAATAAACTTTTGCTAACAATTTAAGCTAAAGCTAAAACAAGTTATTTTCCATATCTCAAACTGAATGAAAGCCAAGAGTTAAAAGCATTCTCTGAATCAAATCGAATCTTAGCTCAGAGGAAACATTTATGTCCATTGCCATTTACCCAGCTCACTGCCCTCCCATTTATCAGAACTCTTGGGGATTCTGTCTGGGATTGAAGTTTAGGATTGGAACAAGAATTGACCACATGTACAAATTTATATGTACATGTACACCTATACTTGTATTCAAATATTCCATTTGGCAAACTTGGTTTTCTATTTTTTTTTTTTTTTTTTTTTGGTACAGGGAATCGAATTCAGTGCCTTGCACTTGACAGGCAAGTGCTGTGCTGCTGAGCTATATCCCCAACCCTTGACAAACTTGATTTTAACATCAGTCTTAAGTTTATTGAAATTTTTTTGTTATCTATGATTATGTTCTGCTTTTAGAGTCAGCTTGCAGATTATACTTTAAAAAATAAAAAACCCTGCCATGCCATGTTTTTGTCCTTGGGAGACTGTTGCATGCAGCCAAGATAACTTGTGTCCCACATCTTGAATGAAGATATGACAGATAACTCCTGATTTACCCTGTGTTTATCAGCACATCAGTCTCTGCTCCCTAGAGTTTATCCAGACCAAGGAAATAACAGAGGTCTCCAAACAGCGAAATATTACACATTCTTGTAATCAAATGTATAGATTTTACTCCTATACATTTTCCAGAGTTAAACATGGAAGGTGTGTTTGCTCTTATTTTAACACATTTGCTGGTACTTTAGATAACTTAAAACTGTTCATAACAAAATATTTGTTTTGGCAGTCACAACAGTCATCTTCTATGGTAAATCTGTTAGTTGATTCCAGAAGTATATCCCTGAAGCTCTATGATTATATTCTGTAGTCCAGATAATTTCTTCAATACCACATTGCTTTGAGGGAAAGAAAAGACTCTGCACAAAGTACTATAATACTAACATTATTATTAAATAATACTAATATAATTGCAGTACATTTACAGACTGCCTCACAGTTAAAATGCTTTCATTCTTGTATCATTTCCTATAAAAGAGTGTACTGACACTGGGGAAAGAAAAAGTTTAAAAAAAAAAGGTGACAATAACATCGTGAAAGTTTAGGGGAAAATACAAATAACCTAATAGATCCTAACAGCATGATTGTGTGATAAATATTTAGGATGGTTCCACCCTAAAAACTGATTATTTGAAAGACCCTGAAGGGTGCTAAACTTACCTATATTATAAATGTCTAAATATTCAACTGTTCATAAATTGAGGTAGTCCTAAAGCATAAAGTTAATGTAAGAATGCATGAGTTCATTTCTTTTATTGCAGTAAAGTATTTCCAGACATCTTCCATTGCATGATTTTCTTTTGGATTGGAATCTCTTCAGTCTCTATGAATGAATTAGCCAATTGTTGCCTTAGGTATGAAAGCTCATTTAGTAACTTAAAGGTGTATTCATTTGTAAGTAATGTGGAAAGCACACTGAGAATTTCCCAAAATGTCAGTGGCATTACCTGAAGTTTTCTTTCTGATTCTGGCCTGGGAAAAAACATATTTGGGGATAAAGTGCCATTTAGAAGAGCAAAAATAAAATGAGGATATTTTTGGTCTTAGTATATATATACTTTGGCTTCTGGTCATTATAAATTTATTTGTTCAGAAAGTTAGGAATAGATTTCAAACTTGGATAAAGTAGTTTTAGTGTGAATATGTTTGATCCATGGTAGATTGGTAGTTCATGGCCATTTCCCAAAGTACTTGTATTTATCATTTTATATCATCTAGAGAATTCCATAAGTTTGTAGTAAACTTATAAGAAATAGTTCTCTCATTTAACTCCTGCTTGATTAATGCCCATTTGAAATCCCAGTATAGGAGTCTGTTTCCTAAAGGATTTCTTAGGAAATTATATGCCCCAACGACAGTATTTCTTTCACAGTAATTGTCATACTAGTTTGACATTTTAGGCACTGTGTTTGCCCAGGCTTTGGCCAAATCAAGTCAGTTGGAAATCAATACTAATATCTTTAAATATTTGTTTAACATATGTTTAATGAAAGAGGAAGAAGCTGATTTTCTTTCCATAATATTTCTATGTTTGAAACACTTTATTAACTTATTTCTGTTCACCAGTGAAGGATCAGTTTTTAAAAAGTAATTAGATAAGGCACTTTTCAGGTTTGGGAAGTTTTAATTCCTTTTATTTTCTTCTGAAGCACACATTTAAAACTTACATAGTAGAGTTTATTCTGGTAAAAATGTCTATACTGTTCAATTTTGGAAATTCTGTTAACCACCTCTACATAGGGTGATTATGTGCCAGTACTGTCCAATCTGTTGCAGTGATGCTTATGTTTCCAATAGATATGTATTTCTTATTTTTATTTTAAAGAGAATAAAACCAAGCAAAATAAAACAGAATAAAGCCAATCAAAACAAACCGGTATAAGTGACATAGGACTTCAAAACAAGATGAAATCAACAATGGTTACCATAATGCCTCTTGTTGTCTTCCAAATAGCTGCAGGTACCTTCAGATATAGTAAAAATCAACAACAAAACAGAATAGAACCAATAAAAACAAAACAATGAATGCAATAAAGGACTTCAAAATAAGATAAGAATAAATCCAGAATGGCTACCATCATATATCTTGTTATTTTTGAAATAGCTGCCCATGCCATCAGATGTAATAAAGTCAAACAAAACAGAATAAAACCCAGCCCAACAAAACAATGAAAATGATGCAGGACTTCAAAACAAGATGCTAGGAATTAACAATGGCTACCACCTTCAGATGCTGCATTGCTATTGTTGTCCTCTGAATAGATGATCAGACTACCGGCTTTAGACCTGCAAAGTCAGTGAAGCATTAAACACTACAAGCATTAAATTGTATTTTACCTCAATAGCTATCATCACAGCCTGTGTTTCTGCAGATCAGCTGGTCACTTACAACTGGGTTGGAGTGGGGTGTGGGGGTTTGGTTCTTCTAGTTTTTCAGCCTGCATGCTGGAAGGGGCTGGCATCTGGCTTCTTGGTGACCTCTTATTCTCTTCGTCTGCAGTCCAGGAATGGCGCTGACTCATGGGAAAAGGCTGGCATCTGGCTGTCCCCCCAGCGGCCCGAGCATGGCGCTGATTCGCAGGGAGGGCTTGCTTCTTGGTGACTTCTTCTTTTCACATCTGTATTTCTTAACAACCCACCTGGTTTATATTTTCATCAAACTCTGGCTCTCCTGCTGGCCCATATACTGCAACAGCATAGTACAGTTGCATCTTACTTACTTTTGTATCTTGAACCTATTACAGTGCTTGAAAAAGTGTATTTCACCTATATCGATTAATTGTTGAAAGAGTATTAGTTTTTCTTCTCTTTACTCTTATGTAAAATTTGACCTGGAGTCTCAGAAATACATTTTCTGTCATTTTTTTCTCATTATGTAATTGGTATAGATCTCTGTGTCTCAAAGGATTGCTATGTGAACAGTAAGGGTATTTTTTCAAAGCAGGCTTTCATAAGTTGTTACCATGAATGTTTTTTCTAAATTAAGTTTTCTCTTTGGTAGTTGGATTAGTCAGCTTTTCCTTACTGTGACAAAATGTGAATAGACAATTTGAAGAGGAAAGATTTTATTTTTGGCTCATGCTTGCAGGGGTTTCAGTCCATGATCAGCTGGCCTCATTGTTTCTGAGCCTGAGGTGAGAACATTATGGTGGAAAGGTATGGTGAAACACAGCTGTGCAGCTCATAGCTGCAAGGAAGCAGAAAGAAAGCAAAAGAGCCAGAGAGAGGAAAGGACTGGGGACCACACATACCCTTCAAAGGCACCCTCCTAATGATCTACTTGTTCCATTGGGCCCCATTTGGCCCCATTTTCTAATATAGTTCATTCAGCTGTGCACTCATCAGTAGATTAAATGATAAAGTTAGCACCCTCATGTTACATTCTCTTCTCTAGGTCCCACCTTTGAACATTACTGCACTGGAAATCAAACCCTAAATCCATGAATCTTCAGGGAAACATTTCATATTTACATCATAGCAGAATATTAGTTGTTGATAACATCTATAAGCTAGCAGGCAGGCTTGGTTTTAAAGATTGAAGAGTAAAATGTGTAACTACTAAAAGACCTTGTTGTTTAAGATATTTGAGGTAATTAAAAAATCTGTATTTATTCACACTGACCATAAAATAAATGATAGGTATCACAAAGTCTATACAAAATAACATTACATAGTCTATTTTTCAAAAGCTTCAAAATTGGACTGAAACTACTGTTTTCTGTTAGGATAGACCTAATTCCTTAGAATAGGAATTCTCTTGAATAATTGAAGAAGCTTGATCTGCATTATTTTGTAACTCTGAACATTGTTTCTTAATCAGTGTAGTGTCACTAATGTTCACTAATGACATCATTTTCTGAGGATTTTAATTTTAATTCAAAAAGTAACTCTGATTCTCCTCCCCCAAACCATGAGTATTGTGTGTTTTTGAAGGTTTTGTTTTCATTGAAAAGCATGAATTAAGCAGAGTGAATTTAAAACTAGCAATTCGAAGAACTGAATACAGCTGTTAAAATATTACTTAAGTTTACCCTTGTCTTACATTACATTTTTGTGCTCATATAGGCTGTGATTCTTTTTTTTTTTTTTTTTTTTTTTGTGGCACCGGGGATTGAACTCACGAACTTGCGCTTGCCAGGCAGGCGCTTAGACCGCTGAGCTAGATCCCCAGCCCTGTTTTTGAGACAGGGTCTCACTATGCCGTTCAGGCTGGCCTTGAGCTCACTTTGTAGCCCAGGCTGGTCTCAAACTCAAAATGATCCGCCTGTCTCAGCCTCCCGAGTGCTGGGATTACAGGCGTGAGCCACCACGCCCGGCCTAGGCTGTGATTCTTATTGATAACTTCTGTGTTACAAAAAAAGATTTATGACTCTCAAAAAAATTGTCTCTTAAAGTGTATCACATTTTTTGCTTTTCTGTCTTGAAGTCTGCATACATGCTATTTACACTGCCTTGAGCACTGTCCTGCCTGTTCCGCATACCTGGTTTTTACTTCAGATCTCAGAGCAAGTATCTTCTCCGAGGTGCCTTCAGCAAAGGTCTTGCTCAAGTTTCCTCTCTCCAAGTTCCCCATTCTAGAGAGCTCCTCTATACACACAGGAGCAAAAAAGCTTAAGTTCTCACACAGGTTGTCTTCTGTTTGTTTGCTTGCCTTCCTTCCTGTGAGCTCCATGTCATCAGAGGCCTGCCTGTGCCTTTTACACAGTGTACCCAAACATGTTCACCCCGCCCAAAATACTTTTTTTTTCTGAATGCATTATTAATACCATGGAGAAATACATTATTTTGAAAAATAGAAAAAAAAACATTCTATTGAATATTATGCAGTGTTAAAAAGGTTAATAGTCTTTAAGTTGGAATTCAATTTTTTAAAGTTAAATCTTTCCATTTGAAAAAGACTACTCTCCTAACATGGAGTTTTACACCTAGACCTAATTTTGGAGGTTACGGAATGTGAATACTACCTCCCCAGTAAGGGGACGTGGATAGTAATGTGCCACTTTACAGTTTTACAAACAGTTTTAGAGTTTACAAAATACTTTCATATATGTATTCTCTAGTTTGAGCTTCAAAATAGTCTTTGGTGCTTTGTGTGGTGGCATATGCCCTAAAATCCCAGCACTTGGGAAGCTGAGGCAGGAATATAGTAAATTAAAGGCCAGGCGGGACTACACAGTGAGACCCTGTTTCAAAGCACCAAAACAAAAAAGTCTTTATGAGTAGGTATGATGTTGATAAATCATCTGCAAAATGAGAAAATGAGAGTAGTGTGGGTATCTAGTTAATTAATACATATGAAAATACTTTGTAAAAGCTGTAGTGTGAAATGGATGTCAGTACAGGTTGAATGTCCTCAATATCTCTTCTGAAATGCTCGGATCCAGAAGTGTTTCAGATTTGATTTTTCAGTTTTTAGAATACATCTGTATGCATTATATTCACATATATATAATGAGTCAGCTTGTGGATGGGGACCCAAATCTAAATATGAAATTCATTTATATGTATCAGATATACCTTCCTCTGTAGCTCAAAGGTAACTTTATATAGTATTTTAAGGATGTCTCTAGTTAGACTGTACCTTGTCACATGAAATCAGGTGTGGAGTTTTCCACTTGTGGCATCATGTTTATGGTCAAAAAAAGGCTCCGATTTGGAAATGTTTTATATGTATTTTAGCTTTTCAGATTAAGGATACTCAACATATATTATAGGTTGTAACTGAGAAACTTAACTCCCAGAGCAGTTAAATTGTATATATGTGGTCTCATAGCTATTAAGTGATATGAGTAATGATAAAACCCAGCCTGTATAGTAAAATGGAAAGATCAAGAGGTAGATTAGTAACATGTTACAGTGTCTTCATAACTTTTGTGTGTGTTTGCATTTAGATAGGTATTCCTTTTTTTTAAAGCCATGCATTTTTAGAAATCATACAATAAATTAAAAGTTACTTTCCTGTGATAATGTTTAGAGTTATACCCCCAACTACCAATTCAGTATTAAGTAAAAATATGACCAGCAATGTGTCTCAAAGATAAATCTGTTATAATTGAAATTCTGTGATTAAAGTAGGAAAATCATGCTTAAGCTTATTAAATATGTATACACTGGGTATAACAGCAAATAAACATACTGCACACCTTTTCATAAATTTGATGTTAACTTAGCTATACATTAAATATGTAAGTAGTTTTTTCTATCTTAGAGTTTTCAGAAGATAATTTTAATGGTCTAGAATAAATCATTAATAAAAGGTGCTGAGAGTGACTTTGTTCTCTTTAGCAGTCATTGAAAATTTCATCATGTATACCTGAACCTCCTAGAAGTATACTATAAAAGCTATTTAATGCACATTGTGTTAATGATGAGTGTGGTCTTTCACCCACTTCAAAGAATTCATAGACTAGATGATTATTATGTAACAACCCTTTTAAAAACGTAGAAAATATGCCCAGGTGAAGTGGCACCTGCCTGTAATCTCATCATTCTGGGTGGCTGAGATAGAAGGATTGCACATTTGAGCCCAATCTGGGTGAATTAGATTCTGTCCCAAAATTTAAGGAAAAAAAAAAAAAGTCTGAGAACATAGCTCAGTGTGAAGATTCTGGGTTCAATCCTCACTCAGTACTAAAGAAGAAGAGAGAGACACAGAAGAGAGAGAGAGAGAGAGAGAGAGAGAGAGAGAGAGAGAGAAGAGCATGACAGGGAGGGGAAAGAAAAGGGAGGAAGGAAAAAGAAAAAGAAAAATATAGAC
>RJWT010036579.1:0-13223 GCA_004365215.1 Cuniculus paca | reverse complement strand
GTCTCAAGTTGCATCCATTTACCTATAAAAGCCTCAAGGTGATCATTTTTTATAGCTGAATAGTACTCCATTGTATAAAAGTACCACATCTTTTTTATCCATTCCTCAATTGATGGGCATTTGGGTTGTTTCCAAGATTTGGCTATTACAAATTGTGCTGCTATAAACATGGGTGCACATATATCACTGTGGTAAGATGTTTTCAGTTCTTCTGGGAATATGCCCAGAAGTGGAATAGCTGGGTCAATTACTGTAATAATTTCTATAAAAAAATTCTGAAAACAATTTAAACATTTCAGAGATGAAATTCAACACATAGAAAACCTGATATTCAGTGTAAGTTGTTACTAGGAGGTTCTCTAATACCTTCCAATGTGCAACCCCCAAGCATATCAGAATCACTGTTGGCATTGTGACCCTTTATAGTGGAATAGCAGTGATCACAGCTCTGCCTTGGAAAACAAAGGGAAGACTTGCAGAAATTGTGTGACAGGGAAGTGATGTACCACTAGAAGATGTGAGCCTCAGAAATAAAAAGATAAGCATGTACTTCCTACGGCTATGTTCTAGTTATTTTAGTTGGCTACAAAAGAAAAGCATGAACTCAAAAGGCCACAGAATTTGAGGGAAGCTCAAGTTACAATCAGATTAGCACTTTAGAAAATGGTGCTTGTTGGTAGCGGGAAGAGATTGAAGAATTAGGAGCAGATGTTAAAGGGTCACTTAGAGACTGTTTCAGGGACCCCAGTGAGGCATGATGGTGTCAGAATGTGGCAATGGGCTGATATAGAGGGAAGTCAAAGGGCTTGGGAACCAGAGAAAACAAGCAGAAAGAATAAGAGACTCAAGTGGCACCAAAGAAGAGAAACGGTTTTCTAAATTAAATGTGCGCATGAATATCAAGGCTGGGGTGTAGATGGGAGACTAAAGAGGAGGGGCATGCTGTGGCAGCTTTGAGGACATGAAGAGAAATGGCTTAGATAAGGTGTGACTGAGGTGCTGCTCAGACTTGCTGACTAGCCTCTGCTTTTCCAGTTTTCTGGCTTCCAGAAATGGCCCAGAACACACACTCTCAAACTGTGTGAGCTCTTTAGGTGTCTGGGAACCTGGAAGGTTAGGTGGAATTCTCGGAAGTTAGAGAAAGTCAGTCTAATGGGGATTCTACAGGAAAACTGCATTTTAAAAAATTAGATTTGAAAATGATTGAATTTCATATTTTCTCTGGAATTAGAGACTACTCTGGACTCCAGTCTGTTTAGATTCTGTGTGTATTGGTCAGCTGTTGGGACAAAATACCCAAGACTTGTAACTTGAAGATGGAGAGGTTTATTCAGCTCAAAAGTTTGAGAGGATTTGGCTTTTGGTTAACTGACTTCAAGGCAGACACTTGGTAGAAGGACATGATGACATCCAGGAAATAGACCACAGAAGAGTCAGAAAGGAAGTACCAGGGATCCAATATAATCCCCAAGGTCATGTACCCCCATGACCTGCTGCCTCCAACTGGGCCCCATGTCCTAATAGCCCATTCAGAGCTGACTCATTGATATGGCTTATGCCCTGGCAATTCAATCACCTCTCCCCAAGTCTCTTAATCCAATCCTACTGACAATCAGAGTTGTGAATGTTGACACAGTGTTCTGTGGTAGGTAGCTTTCTATTATTTTAACAAAATACCCAAGATAATCAGCTTTTAAAGAGGAAAATTCTACTTTGGCCCAGTTTGGAGATTTTCAGCCCTTGATCAGTGGCCTTGTTGCTTTTGAGTCTGTGGTGAAACAACACAGTATGGCAAAGCCTGTTCACCTGATGATCGGGGAGACAAAGAGATGAACATTCTGCAGTCCCCTTGAAGGGCACCTCTCCCTGTGATTTAAAACTGGGTCTACTACTAGGTCTCACCTCTTAATGGTTTCCACCACCTCCCCACCAAACCAAGCTGAGGATCAAGTTTTTACTACATGAACCTTTGGGGAACATTCCAGATGCACACCATCACAGTCTTCTATGCAACTTTTAACACTGTTTTGATCTTTGCTCCTCTCTAGTCATGGCTTGAGCCCAGCTTTGGCCAGCTGATACTTGGCAATCCTCATCCTGCTGCCTGACTTCTTTGTGTATCCTTGGTCATGGTCCCCCACTCAGTGCTCTTGGGCATCAGACCCCCCCCAAAATAGACACCTGTCCTATGGTTCCCCAGGTGTCAGCTTGCAGCCAGGTGAGTTTCCTTAGGCCCCTGCTCATGTTCCCCATCAGCAGGTCTCACTCCTGCTTCCATCTTCCACCTCTGAGGGAACTGTGGGGATGCTGTGGGCCGCAATTTCATAGTCACTCAGGTGTGAAGCGATGATGCACATGTTGGGTTGATATGTGACTGTGAAAGTGGAGAGACAGCTGTTCATTTTGAGGTTTCAGAGCAGAAGCTGTGAAAATCACTAACAGGAGGCATTTTAATCCTTGACAAGTAGGCATCCTTGGATCGATTAACTTTACCCTGCAAAAGCAGATACTTCCAGTCAGCTCCTTCCTTACATATAATTTTGCTTCTTTCCAGCTTCTGGCTGAAGCCCTAACTGTTCTTCCTATTCCTCCATGTCCTTCAGCCCTTACAGCCTAGCTCAAACTCTATTTATTTTTAAAATTAATTTTTGAAGATGCAAGTATATACACTGTCTCCTTCCTTTGAATGGGTACTGTGTTTTCCCTATAATACACTCTTTAGCATTTTTCAAATTATGTTAGTTAGTCAACGTTCACCAGAGGGAAAAAAGACAGAGAGAGAGAGAGATTGTCCCTCAGTAACAGTATCACTGGGTACTGATTGCAGTCTCCCTTGTGAATACCAAAACCTGCAAGTGTCTAAGTCCTCTGTATGAAATAGCACAGCATTTGCATACAGTATAATATTGCACATAATATATAATATAACCTATGCATATCCTCCCTATGCTTTAAATTATCTCTAGGTCACTTATAATATTTAATACAATGTAAATGCTTTGTAAACACTATTGTTTGGGAAATGAGAAAAAATTCTGTGCCTGTTCAATGCACATACATTTTTTCTGAATATTTTCAGTCCACAGTTGGTTGAATCCCACGGAATTCGTAGATACAAAGAGCTAAACGTGTACACAAAGTGATTTACTATGAAGAATCGGCTCACGTGACTGTGCAAGTTATGCAAGCTGGACCTCCAGGAATACCAGTGAGACAACTGCAGTCCAAATCGAAAGGCTGAAGAAGTTGTGGAACTAATAGTGTAAGTCCTAGTTTAATCCTGAAAACTGGAAAACCAGGATCAAGGGCAGAAGATGGATGTTTACAAAGAGTAAACTTTCTCTGCTTTTTTGTTCTAATTAAGCTACTGAATCGGAAGATGCTCATCTACATTGGTGTACGCAGACATTCTTCACTTAGTTTACCAACTCAAGTGCTAATATTTTATAGGATCACCCACACAGACACACTGAGAAATGTTTTAACAGCTATCTGAGCATCCCTTAGCCTAGTCAAGTTGATACATAAATTTAACTATCACAGCAATATAGAACAGCCATTTATATCTGTATTATATTCTCTCCAAAAATATTATCTTTAAGGGATCTTGTCATCCTCCCAAACTTTCTGTCTGCCTAGCCCTACATCATGTCACCTTGAAAAACCTACTTCCAGTTTCTCTGTCCCTGACCACACCTCCCTGTTATCTCCCCTCCACAGAGCAGTTGAGATATTTCTAATCTGTTCTCAGAAATAGTATTTGGAAAGGAAGGGAATCACTCATTTGTAAGAAATCTACAGTTTCTCATAACGTGAAATCACACAATTTGTCCCGATCTGGTCCATGCTTGTCTCTTCTTCCTTTTTCTTCTCTTCATCAACCTCCACTTCCATAGTTTATGATGTGGAGGAAGTTCATCTTCCTCCAACTGAATGTAAGACACATGAAAGCAAGGAGTCTATCTTGCTTAGTGCTGGATGTCTAGAACCTATGCAATGACTGGAACATAGTAGGCACTTAAGGTTTATGATAAATGTATGAAACTTTGCCATACAAACTATCCTGGTCCACTGAGATGTTCCTCAGATGTTTCCTCTGGAAACCCATCATCACCTCCTCCAAGAGCCTGGTATATGCCACACACCTGTCATCTCAGCTCTCTGGAAGGCTGAGGCTGGAAGATCTTAAGTTTGAATTCAGGCTGAGCAACGTAATGACTTAGACCCTTTGTCTAAATAAAGAAAAAAATAAAAATAAAAAGAACTGAGGATGTAGCTCAGTGCAAAGGTTCTGGGTTCCATTTTCAGTACTGCAACAAAGAAACTAAACACCAAAACAGCAGCAACAAAAATATTCTGCTCCTCAAGTCACTTATTAATATTAAAGAAATTGTAGATTTTTCACAGGTCTGTTGTAAGAATCCTTATCCCTATATTATGGGTAGAACAAAGTCTCAGAGAGGTCAAGTAACTAAATTAGTTACAAAACTTCTAGGAGGCTGAAAGAGGACTTAAATGCCAGGCTAACTTTGAAGACTATATTCTTACCAGTAAAATACTCTGCTTTAACTTTTTTCAATAAACTATTTGATTGCATCATTAAAGTATTACAAATTAGCTTTATAACCTGGGATCTTGTTTCTGTAGCTGGGAAAGTGAAATCTTATTCATCAGCCTGCTGAACTATTTCCTTTTCAGAGATGCAGATATCATCCAAATTTTTTTCTGATGTGCTTGTTTTTTTACTTTTGTGGTTTGCTGAGTCAAAGCGGCTGAATTTGAAACAAATTCAATGTCATTTCTTTCAAGGATTAACTCATCTTCCTGGGATTTAAATGCTGAAACAACCCTGGCCTCATCAAAACCCTGTGGATATATTTTGTACCCAGGAAATTTCAGATTTCAGCAAGAAATCTTTTCTTCTGAGTAAGGACATCGATGGAAAAGTAAGCATCCACAGGCCTCATCCTGTAACAGAGCCCAGCGTGACACTCCTGTGTTCTGTACATGACCACAGGAATGCAGGTAGTGTGAAAGGGAACCAGTTCCTCTTTACTTCCCCGCTTTCTACCATGTGGAGCTGCTTCTTTTTCCTTCAAGGAGACCAAGTTCTCTATTGCCGTGATTGAAGTCCCTCTGCAGGCTTCCCCGGACCCTTCACAATTACTGTGTGTTCCTTCACAATGATGTTGACAATTTTCAGAATGTCAACAATCCGATGACAGAGAATGGCCTTCGATCCCCATTCATGAGGGAGAGGAGGCAAAAAAAAAAAAAAGATACCTTTGCCTCACCTTTTAAAGCAAACATGAACAGATAGCAGTGCGTGCCTGAGGCCTGGTGTGGTTTCCTGCTCCTGTCCTGCTCCTCTTCTCTTTTGCTCCTTTTTCCCATGGCCTTTTAAGAAGCAGGGCGAACTGGCTCGCTACTTTGCCGTTGCACTAAAGACGATGAAATTCATTCAAGTTCTTCACAGACCATTACCATCTTTTCGTTTTTTGCCTGGTGTTCTGTGAATGGACTGGATGGTATTATTTAGAGAAAAGAAACATATATGAATCTCTGAAAAAATAAATTTTAACCTAAAGAGTTTGTGAAGTCAATTTATCATCTTGATTATCTCTAGTCCCAGTGTTGGTGAAATAGCATTTCAAAATGTCTCAGAATATTGGCCTGAAGTCTCAGGGATCGAGCTGAAGTTCTGACAGCTCTAGTACTTAGCTTGGAATTTATGTATCCACAGCTTTAAAACTTAACCCGAGAAAGTTTTTTTTAAGTATTACTATTTCCACCTAATTAAAGACTGTCACACAATTATGATTTATTTATAGCTATCCTTCATGTAGGAGTAGAATTACCCAAGTTAAAAAAAATGATTTTTGTGCATTAACTCAATCAAGTACATTTCCCTTCTGGATAAAAAATTAACTCAATCAAGCACATTTCCCTTCTGGATAAAAATTAACACTTATATAAAGTTTAGAAGTTATAGAAAAATGTGATGTGAAAATAAAAATTCCTTCAGTCTTAGTACCTGGAAATAATAAAGGTGAATACTTTTAGGGTAATATTTTCATTTTTTACATGTATAGTTGTGTATACATTTATATATATAAATTATAAACCTGGAAACCTGTAGTTATGGATCCTGACTTATTTATCAAATATTATATTGTGACTCATTACCCTGCACTAATAAACATTCTTGGAAAATATAAGTTGTTATAACTTCAAGGTAGTCTATTTTATGGATTTACCATAATTTGTATAGGCTTTTCTGTATTACTGGAAATTCTAGTAGTTCCAAATTTTTTAATATTTTCAGGCATGGTGGTACATGCCTGTAATCTCAGCACTTGAGAAGCTGAGGTAGGAGATTCATTGTGAGTTCAAGGTCAGCCTGGGCAACATAGTGAGTTCAAGGCCAGGCTGAATTACATAGGAAGACTCCGTCTCAAAACAAAACAAAATAAAAATTTTTTACTATAATAAACAATGTTTCCGTGAAAAAATTGCATGTAGTTTCTATTTTCTTAGTGCAGATACAAATCAAAACCATAAAGTATATACAGAATTGAAATTTGTGATCTTTATAAAGGTAAAGATCACTTTTTCTCTTTTCAGCATAGTTACATGGATTAAATGGGAAAAACGGGTCTGCAGTATCAAGTGAAAAAAAGTAAGATGCAAATCTTCATTTTTGTCTCAGATATTTAACATCATAGAAAATACTGGAGGGGTATATTCTAACGATTGAGTAGTAAGTTGTTTTTCTTACAACCATTCACTTTTTAAACTTTTAAATAGTGAAGATTTCTGTGATCAATCTATCTGATCCCAATCCTACAGACACTAGTTATCCATGCACTAGTTTTTCTTATTTTTAATGTACCTTTTCCTTTTCTTGAAATGTTTTTAAAACCAATGTAATACATGTTGATTAGTTCTTCAACATTTTTAACCCAAATAACATTGCTTTATACTGCTTTCCCTGTCCTCAAAGACATTTATTTTCTGCTGGTTTTGTGGGTTGTTTTACATTTCATCTCCTTTAAGTTCTGATGCCAAATTACCTTGAGTTTCATTTAATTGAGTGAACACAAATTAGCACTAAAGTCTCAAAGGTTTATTGACATCACTCATGTGAAATAAAAGTTCCAGGTAAGTTAAAATGAGCTGTTCTCAGGCTGAGTAGGTGACCAGAATTAGACAATCCATGAGTAAGAACCATTTAAAGAGGAAAGTACTGAATTATATATAACTCCACCAAAGAGTTTTAAGAATGCTACCTTTTTAGGTGCTTTAATTAATATATTTATTCCAAAAGTACTTTTTGAAGACCAACCCTCTCCCAGGCAGTGATGGTGTCAGGATGAAGAAATTGCTGTGGGCAGCAGAGAGAGGTCACAAGGTGAAAGAAGAAGAAAGAGCGAGTCAGGGGTCGGACTTATTTTCTGTGATAACCCACTTTAGTAACTGGGGGATTCTGTGAGAACTATGTTAATCCCTTCAGAGGGCACTTAGCCCCATAACTTAGTTACCTTCCACTAGGCTGCACCCTTGAAAGGTTCCACTTTCTCAACACTGCTGTGCTAGGCATCAAACTTCCAACACATGATCCTTGGGGCATACACGCAAATCACACCCAAGCTGTAGCAGGATACAATGGAATATCATTCAGCCTTCAGAAGGAAGGAACTTTTGATACACGCTACAGTAGAGATAAATCTGGAAGACATTATAGGAAATTAAACAAGCCAGACAAGCACTTCACAATTCCACTTGCATGAGGTGCTACAGCGGTCAAACTCTTAGAGACAGGAAAGAGAACAGTGGTTGGCAGGGGCGGTGAGGGGAAGAAGGGAATGAGGAATTATTATTTAATGAATATTGAGTTTCAGTTCTGAAGGATGAAAGAGGTTCTAGAGATGGATGGTGATTAACAGCTGTACAATAATGTGTATGTATCTAATGCTCCTGAATTGTATACTTAAAAAGGTTAGTCAATTTTACGACAATTTTATTACTATTTATGACCAAAATTAAAAGAAAAAAAGACTAAGCACATGTTTCCATACCAGAGTTAGCAAGCACATTGCCTCCAGGGACCAGGTAGGTGTCCACAAGGATGAACCCAGACAGAGCCACAGTATTCCCTGGAAAGCAGTACACTGCCTGTTAGTCTAATGGAGGCGGCTGCTGCTCAGCTCTGAGGCCATCACTCCGGTGCAGGCCAGCCAGCCTGGAGTATCTGAGAAGGTCCTTGTTCACATTATAGTGTGAGACACACAGATGACTTAGAGCACAGGGTCAAACAACAAGTAGGGGTTTAAATGTCTGATCATGACAGCAAGTGGCAAAGGCATCCTGTGAATGCAAAGATGAGCTGACAGAGTAATTTGAGGGAGGAAAAAGTAAAATTGTGGAATCGTCTCCAACAAAAGAGTTTTGAAAGCCATGCTGAGGAGGTAGACGGAATGGACAGGAACCAGGAAATTATTCCCTGTGACTCATATAATTATACTGTATGGCCCACAGAGACTGTTGATGCATTAAAGAGTATACCAGACTAAAGGCCATACCATTCGGAACATGCCCAATCTTGTGTTATATTAGGAAACCATATTGTCCAGACAGAAAGGTACTGAAGAAGAATCAAGAAGCTCTTCCAGGGGCCTGGAACACAGGGAAAGCAGAAATCCTAGTAAAAGCAATGATGGACCAAGTATCAGAAGTACATTAACTTTCCCCTGATCCTTAAAAGCTCTTTATGAAAGCATATCTCCAGTAATGCTGTGGTTCATTGTCACTGTTCTGACTTGGATTCCTGGCAAACATACGTTCCCTGACCTCTCCGAGCCATCTACATACTCCCAATTATGGTAGAGTGGCATCCCCAACTGCTGGCCCTCTTCCTCTGTGTCTTTTGCTTGGTGGCGAATTATGTGTGCCCTGTAACACTGCCCCCATTGTTGAACTGAGTGTTAATTTCTCTATTCATGTTAATTTCATTAATTACTCTTAATTTCAGTGTATTGGGATTGCATTGTAGTGGAAGTTTCTCTAAAGAATCAAGACACCTGACCTTCAAAGCTCTGAGGTCATGGTTCTATTCCACTACTTTTCTACGTATGTCGGCCTCAGTTTTTCCACCTGCAAAGTTAAAGATTGGGCTCTGTGATATCCAAGGACTTCTCAAGATGTAACATCCTCTCATCCACTCTGTTCCTCTATCAGTTACGGAAGCACCTGAATGGATGACCAAGATCATGGGGCACGAGCCTGTGTGAAAACCTCCACTGCCCAGAGCCCTATGTGGCTGGCAGCAGCTAGCTGACTGAGGGGCTGACGTTTACTTGCAGAGTCCATGAAAGCACATCCAGGCACTTTTAAATGACAGAATCATCCTAGGTCTGGTTCATGAAAGAGCAGCACTTCATCGGAGGCTACTTAATGTTAGCGACAAGTCAGCTCGGTCTATTCAAATTCTCCCATTCAAGGGCAAGACTTATGTTTTATTAAATTTTAATAAATTTCATTAATTTATCATGTGGTCTCATTTAGGAAATTTAGAAGTGAGAGATAGTGAAATAAGTAATTTGATGCGATGATCAAGCAGCTGGTTGGTTTGGGTCAATTGTCTTGTTTTATTGTGCACATTTATGCTGTCATCATGCATATTCCAACCCTGGTTAATTTTAATGAATTAAGTTGCAACTGAGCACACAAAGGTGCTTGATGAATGAAGATTAGTTTTCTCGGGCAGTAGAGAATTGATGCACAGTTAGAAAACAAGTCAACATTTCTTTGCTATACATTCAGTGAGCACTCATTTGAGATGTGTGAACTGGAAGCTCATTGGGGGAAGTTGGTAGTTGGTAAGGAAAGGCCTCTTTGAGACCTAAAAAATGATACGTGTTTCTCTAGACAGCATAGAGGAGGTGGAAAACTCAGGGGGCCGAAAAAGACTTGATTTATTGAAAAATCAGGCAAATGCACACAGAAAGAGATTTGAGAGCCACGGAGTGAGCTGTACAAAATGAAGCTGCAGAGACTGGGGGTCCAACCACAAGGGGCTGGCAAGGCCAGTGCACAAGGTCCAGATTTGATTCTAAGTGCAATGGGAAGCCATTAAGAAGCTTGAAGCCAAAAAGTAATATGATCTTATTTCCCTCTAATAAGAGGGAAAATATCCTTGTGGCTATGTTGTGACAAATACACACATATTAGAAGAGCAGAAGCTTCGGAAAACCTTTTAACTGTCCCAAATTCAGTGTTTCCCAAACTACTTTGATAAGAGAGTCCTTTTCCTCTCTCTGTGGAACATTTTGAAGTTTTCTCATTCTGTTCAGGTAAGATCCAGTGTGGTACTATAGTGCAGATCATTTCCCAAAGAATTCTTTGGATAATGTAAAAATTTTGAGCATCCAAATTGAAATCTTGAACACTTCTCAGATGGTTGTGACAAGAAGAAGAGCAATGTCTGATATTAAGTAACCACATACTTTGAAATGTCTACTAAGGTGATTATTTTAATAATCTTCACTTTTCAGAGGAAATGAGTGCTTTATATGTTAATTTCTTTCCCCCAAACCAGAGAGCTGGTAGTTTGTTGGAGGTGGCAGGATTCTTAAGAGTCATACACTAAGTATTTTCTTATTTAAGTGTTTAACAAATAATCTCAAAATCCTACCTTCCTTTACAGGTTTTATCTGAGATTCACGGAGAATAATCATCTTCTCCTACCACACTCTCTTAATTTTCTTTTGCAAGAAGACTCAGAGGTTTCTTTCTGGTGAGTTTACGTGCATAGAGTTTAGTGCTTCTTCTATCCTGTTAGTTCCCAGGAGAGCAGATTGTTACGAAAAGTGAGCGTGAGTCTCCCTTGATTCCTGTTTCACCATGTGATCTCTCTCCTCTGCTCACAGCAGTTTCCTTTCCTCCAACTCTGTTGTGTTGTGACACAGCCAGAAATCCATTACTATTGGCCAAACAGCTGTTGCCATCCAATCTTGGACTTACAGCCTCCCAAACTGTGATCAAGCAAACCTCTCTTCTTTATAAAGTACCCAACTTCAGTTAGTTTGTTAGAGCAATGAGACACAAACTAAGGCATATACATATACCATATTTTGCTTATTCATTCATTGGTCATTGATCTAAGTGGGTTGTCTCTACCTTTTAGCTGTAGTGAAAAAAAAAAAGGGCTATGAACATGGGTGGATAAATATGTCAATCCTTGCTTTTCACTTATTTGCCAATATACTCTTGAATATTTTCCTGTATGGGTTTTCATTAGGAAATTTTCCCTTGAAGGAGGGGCACATAAGTATACATTTCTCTCTCAGCTCACAAACTAGAGGAAGAAGTGGCTTTTGCTGGGATGGAAACTCTCTGGAGTTTACAGGGGCCTGAGGTGTTCTGTTCCTTCCATGTTGGCACAGAAAGCAGTGAGACCTTTCCCCTGACGCCTCCCAAGGGTGTGTTACAATCAACAGATCAGTAATGGGGAGTCTTGGATGACTGTTAAGGCTGACCTTTGTCACCTCCTTGCTAAATGGTTGTAAAAATGGGGGAGTGTGTGAGTGAAGGATTATTGTTACTTTAATTATTTTCAAGTCTTGAGGAATTAATCAGTGTCTTGATGATTGTTTACATTAGGCCATGTAAGAACTGATCTGGCAGAGCCAGCTTATCCAGCTGTTCACAGATGTTGAAAGGGGCAATCGAAAAAATTTAGAAAGCCAGTGAAGGGTGCAGCTGAGAATATTTTTGCAATGATGTATAACTAGCCAAAAATGAACTATTTAGTTTCCACCTCAAGTGTAGTCTAGTTCATGATTTTAAATTTCTCAGAAATGAGAGAATTTGAAAAAAAAATTCTGCAACTACTGGAGTCTTTTGAAAAGTGTTTCTTTCTTCCAGGATAAAATGAGTGTTTCCATTATCTGAAGAAAATAGTCACACAACAAAAGGCTGGATTCTTGGTGACCTCATTTTCTTAGTTGTGGGCATAACTTGTAGATAGTATCAAATTATTTTATGAAAATCAAGAGAAGCAAATTTGTCCTCAAATTTATTTTTATTGATTCATTTCATAGATTTCTTTATACCAGTAACTTCATCCATTCGTTTGACAAGTGTCTATGGAAACACCAGAGTGAACCAAGTGTCCCAGTTGGACTCACGGTAAGCAAAGCCTGAGACCAGGAATGTGGGGACAGATGCTGTATTTGGGAGGCAATCTCACAAGGCAAGGGTAAAAAAAGGGGAAAGGGAGAGAGAGCTCATGAAGATCATGTTAATGAGTGGAGTTCAGTCCTGCTATGAACACTGAAAACACATACGGAGCATTTCGGTGTTGTCCATGTAGAGGAGTAGGGTGAGCCATTGATTCCTAACCTTCATTGGTTGAGATTTAGTCTTGGAGGTATTAATTTGTCTGCATCTCTCTAGCAAATTTGTAGATTTTAAGAAAAAAAAAAAAGCACCTACTTAAGGTGGAATGCTATCAGCTTGCAGGAGTCCTTTCACTGCAGGAAGACTTAAAGGTAGTTCCAGGTGATAGGAACCCAGCATGATCAGTATCTACTATGCCATTTTGTGTTAGTTCCAGGGATACAGTGAGGCTTAAAACAGATAGCATTTTATCAAAGAGATGCTAACACTCTCCTGTTAATTGCAGCATGATTCAAAAATAGTCAAATACGGAATCAACTGAGGTGTCCATTGATGAGTGAATGAGTGTGGAAAACACAATATGCACAATGGAATATTCTTCAGCCACAAAAGAATGAAATTCTATCATATGTGACAACATGGATGCAGCTGGAGGATATCATATTAAGTGAAGTAAGCCAGATGTAGAAAGACATATACTGCATGTTCTCACTTATTTGTAACATCTAAAAAACAGTAAACCATACAGAAGAGTAGAATAGTGCTCATTATAAGTTACAAAGGGTTACAAAGGAGAGGGAGAGATAAAGAGTAGATAATGAATACCAAAACTATAATTAAGAGAAATTAATTCTAGGGTTATATAGGTCAGTAACTGTAGTCTATAACAATGAATGATATATTTCAGTATAGCTAGAATAGTTCAGAAGTTTTCAATGCATAAAAATGATATATGAGGAAATAGAAATGCTAATTACTTGATTTGATAAGTACATGTTGTATACATATATCAAATCACTGTATTCTGTCCTATAGATGTGTAC
>RJWT010036578.1:0-13220 GCA_004365215.1 Cuniculus paca | reverse complement strand
AGTTCAACTGCCAATAGATTTTTCCTTCCAAACTAGGATCTCCCAAGTCTGGTTTGTACCATCTGCATTTCTATCACCATTCTTGACATCTGAGCTCTGAGCAGTATTGCCTATCAGGGTAGGCTTACTGCATTTTAGGATTTCTCTAGCTGGCATTTCCAAACCTTTTGAAGCTCCACTTTGAACCAATTCCAAAGGCTTTTGAACCACATAACTGGATATATTCACAGCAACAACTCCATACTTGGTACCAAAATCTGCCTTAGTCATTTTCCTTGTTGCCAGGACAAAATACCCAACAGCACATCCTTAAACAAATTAAAGGAGGAAAAGTTGTTTGGTTGGGGTTTTTTTGACTCAGATTTATAGTCTACGGTTGGCTAGTTCCAGCATGGGAAAGACATGGCACAGGTACATAGTGAAAGAAAATTTGCCCACACCATGGCAGCCAGGAAACAGAGTGGAGACAGGAGGTGGGGAGGGGGCTAAACCATTCCAGGTCATGCCCTAGTGACCCGTCTCTAGCCATGTGCCTGCTCCTCAAAGCAAGTCAGTTGCAGCACCCTCATATGCCAACCACCTTTCACCTACCTATGAGTGGATGAGATTCTTGGGGGACATTCTTAAGCTAAACCATAATAAGAACCCACTCTCATGACACCATTTAGTCTTAACTACCTCTTTAATACCTATCTCCAAATACACATTGGAGTTAGACCTTCTACATATGAATGGGGCCGGGGGTTTAGCTCAGCAGCACAAGTGCCTGCCTGGCAAGTGCAAGATCATGAGTTCAATCCCTGGTATCAAAAACAAAAGAAAAAAAAACCCATATGAATGGGACAGGGAGCACAGTTGATTCAATAACAGACCGTAGTATGCCTACCTAGCAGGGATGCTGAGGATTAAATGGTTTGGTATTTGGAAAATATTACAACTGGTATACAGTAGAGCCACGCCAGTGTTGATTAAATTAATTTTGTAAACACTAAAATAGTTCCTTTAACTTGAAATGATTTCCGTAAAATGAAAGGAGCTCCCTCTTCTTGGCAAATGGGAATCAGACATGTGAATTCATTATGTATTTTTGCACAACGAATACTTGAAAAATTAGCATCTTACACATGTAAATATTTATTACCCTGATACAGTTTCTGTGAGACAGGAAAGCAGGAGTTTAGCTGGACTGTTCTGGTCCAACCTCTCACAAGTTTATAATTAAGACATCATTAGAAGTCTTAACTGGGCCTGGGTGATACATTTCCAATGGGGCTCACTCACACAGCTGACAAGTTGGTGACAGTAGCTGGAGGATACCCCAGTCCCAAAACATGGGGATCTTCCTACCCAAATCCCCAAAGCACTGCATAAGCACCCTTACACCATGTCATCTGGCTTCCCTTCAAGGAAGTGACCCCAGAGACAGAAAGACAGAAGTGACAATGTCTTTTATGATCTGGCCTCAGAAGGAACATGCCATGACTTTTGCTGCACTTTTGGGTCACATCAGCTCTAATACCATATGGGAAAAGACGACACAATACATGAATTCCAGGCAGCAAGCATCAGTAGAGGAAAATCTACCATATCTGGCCAATCAGATGTTCTTCCCAGGATTACGAAACATGAGGAAGTTTGCTGCTACAAAGATGCAGTAACAGTGAAACATTAACATTCAGGAAAGATACTAAGCTAGGACAGCACCCCAAGTAAACAATTACCACAGAATGCTCCAGATGGTGCTTTCCATTGCCTTACATGTTTTGGTTCTTCTCATTCTCTAATCTTGTTTCCCAGTCTCCCAGTTTTGTGGCATCCCCAATATTCTCTAATCTGCTGATTAATCAGTTATCTTCCATGGTTAGTAACAAAAGCCTTAGCTAATACAATCTTGAACCCTTCCACTCTGTTCTCCAACCCAATTAATTCTCCTTTTGTCCCATTATTTTTTGCAGGAAATCTTACTTGATCCTGCAGACTAGGGCAGACACTATACTCCAAGCTTTTTGGTTACTCATTCTCACCTCTGTTAATAATAATAATAATAATAATCAATTCTCTAACTGCTGTTATATAACCAATTTCTCTCCAGTAGAATTTTGGTCCATGACAGCAGAGAACATGAGAATCTTGTTCATCGCTGTATCCTCAGGACCTAACATGGTAGGTCTCCCAAAAAGTAAAATACAAAAAGTTACAGACTTCTCTGTCTTTATGAGAAAGCTCATTCTTGAGGCACCTGTTTTTAGTTTGCAGTGAATCTGATCTTCGCCTTTGTTTACTTTTACATTTGCCAATATATTTTTCCTATCAGTTTTTCATTTGATATTTTCAAAGTCCAGTGTGATGCTGCTGTCTTCTAGCCCCAAGCATTCTAGTTGAATATACCCTTTTTTCTGTGAACCTTTTCCCGTAGAGGAAAGCCAAAATATAATTAGTAGTTTACTTCATGAACATCGAATTTGAAGAGGAAGGGAGTCAATTACTTGACTGTTCAATGGCATCTGGTGAAGGAGGCTTGACTGGGAAACGAGATGTCCCTGCTAACAAGTCTGACAGCTCCATGAGCCAGCTTTTCCCCAACAATGCCAATGCTTGACTCTGGCTGTCTTCCCCTCAGCTGACCAACTATCACCCTCCTCTTCCAATTGTGTTATTCTTTCTTTTGATATGCTGTCTCCCCCTCCCCCACTTCTGATGATCTGGGAGCAATTTCTTTTAAGCACAATTTTCTCTGTGATCAGGTTTGAAAATTAGAAAGCAGGAGAAAACAGAAATTTTAGGAATGACCCTAAGTTTCAGGATTTATTAAGTGAGGTAAAATCAGTGTGACCTAGATCACTAACCTGAGATACAATGACGAGCATAAATCCTCCTGCTATTAAGTAAGAGTAATCCCTCACTCCCCCACAGGACCAAATTAAAAGGAAATATTGAAGCCTACTCTTCTGTAACCAAGCAAAATAGAATTACAAAAGTTTCTATTGTCCGAAGGAGTTGGCTCAGCTTCTTGGTTGACCAGCTGTAGCAGGGAAATTAAGAGAGGAAGAAATGAGAGAGGAAGGAAGGGAAAGGAGACACTCAAGTCCTTTGCCCCACTTCATAGCTGACATTCAGTTGCCATTTCCGCAGTCACCTCCATACACACTGCACTTAGTTGACCCTTTTCAACATGTTCCATTGAACCTTTTGCTTTTCCTGACCTGCCTTTCCTAGATTTCTACATGCTACTTCTTTCATCCTTTCCATATAAGCCATCATGCCCATGGAGGCTTGTTAGGACAGGGACTGTGATCCTATAGTCAGGTATCTGCCTCACTTCAGGGTGTGGACTTCCTTGGGTGAAATTACAGTAAGTCCCTGACTTACGAATGAGCTCTGTTCTGGGAGAATTGTTCATGAGTTGGATTCATTTACAAGCAGTGAGTTCTACACAGTGCACCTGTGAAAGTTCACTACTTGGATCTTCGTAAGTTGACAACTTAGTGTGCTTGAAATCATCCTAACCTAGCTGATGCTCTGATGAAGTGGACTCAGATGTAATCGTGGACTTTAAAAAGTCTTACAATTCACTTAGGTTCCCCCCAGCATGCACAGCAAAATTTACATGGGGAAAACTTGACCAAACCACAAAATATCTTGATACAGATTTTCCCTGAGTCAATGAGTTTCACCTTCCCCTTACATAATAAGCCTGGGCTCACAAGCAACTCCTGTCTGAAGGAAGAAAATCGGCTCCAGTTTCCCTCCTCGTGATCTTTCAACTAAAAAAGAAGTAGCTTGCAGCTTTTCCCAACAAAATAGAAACCAAAAAATAGTTCATGTTGCCAACTAATCCTCTTTATCTCCATGCAAATATTGTATACCGCCCACAATCATTCAAAGTATAAGAGACTGGAACTGATTTGAAAGGTGTGACACCAGAGACAACTGAACCACTTAGCATAGACCTAAGCCTGGACACAGTGGCCTATGTTTGGTCCAAGTAGCGGCCCTCTTTAGATGTGGCCTGTGTAAAATGGAGGCAGATGAGTCCCCATGCCCATGTCTTCAGAGGCATTTATCTCACCCCACTTCCCCACATACAGTGATTGGGTCTGAGGTGGGACCAAGCCTCAGTCTCACTCAGGAGAACCAAGACATGGCTCTAACTTTGAAGGAGAGGTTTCTTTACTGCTAGATGAGCTGTGTGACTACTACACAGCCTGCTTTAATGTGAAGCCAAGGAAGGAAGTGAAACTATCAATAAATTCTGGTCATATGAGATACATGATGCTCAACTAAACACTAGATTTGCCCTTGGGTTGTTATTTTGGTTGGCAATTTCTGTTGCTTTCCATCGAAAGCTTCTCATCTGATAAACACCGATTAATTTGTATACTAGAAGGTTGTGGTATGAAGGCGAAAGGTGGGGAAGCACATTTTCTTTTTTGACTTTAAATTTGCACCTATGGTAACCACTATGATAACAGGAAGTGCAATTTAATTGGAAATAGACTAACAAAGTTCTATGAATAATCATTTAAGGCTAACTGCCTGAGTAGTTTTGATGTCAGATAAATTGGCTCTCCTATTATAAAGTGCATTTCTCCTGATTAGTACTTGATTAAACAACAACAATGAAAATAACCTCTTCGAACCGAAATATCAACAGCTTTCTGGATTCCATTTTTCTCAGCAAGATAATGAGCATGGCACACTCTCTAGCATGTTTTAATTGGATGAATATTAGATATACAATTTTTTCTATCATTCATGCTTTGTAAACTAAGAATTTCATTACACTGTAGAATTACCACATAAAGGTTTCCCTATATGTGTCACAAACACTTCTCCACACACAAAAATAATTGCTACACCGTGACAATTTATATATTAAACTTTGCTTTAAAATTGCCCACTTTAATTCATACAGCATTAGCCTGGTTGAAACACTGCTTTTGACCAGGAATTGTTCTCTTCAAAATAGACTTTTCATAGAATAAAATTCTAATACAATTTTGATTGACCATTAAATCGACACAGTTACTAATTGCACACTCTGTTCTGTAAGAGGAAAAAGAACCAGAAAGTGTGACTCTGCCCTCTGGAAAAAATAAGCTAGCTCAGGCAAACGAGATGGACCAGAGAAAAAAATTTAGTACCATTTTCACAGCAAAATACAAGTGAATATGATACAGAATCACCAAGTGAAAAGAAAATAATAGGGGGCCAGGGATCTAGCTCAGTGGCCTAAGCACCTGCCTGGCAAGCGCAAGGTCGTGAGTTCAATCCCCAGTGCCGAAAGAAAGAAAGAAAGAAAGAAAGAAAGAAAGAAAGAAAGAAAGAAAGAAAGAAAACAATTGATAGAGAGGTTTTTAGTATTTCTTATTTGGCTCATCCGAAAGAAATAGTTTAGTCAAGAAAAGATGCTTAAAAACTAGAAAGTCATGTATACCCAAAATGAATAATTTTTATCTTTTATCTGTTTAACAAAGAGTTACATACATTTTACATATTAGGTGCTATGCTAGATGCCCGTGGCCCATTATGTTTTGTTTAGTCTTTTGGATGCACATCAGTCATGAGAATCATTATCCATATCATATCATTACTTATTACCATCACTGCTTTACTGAGGGGCCACATTGGAGTTGCTTCCCAGGTGAGACTGCTATAAACACATGCACATGCTTCCCGATACACATGACCATGTAAGTGTAAGGATGTAAAATTCTTGATCTTCGAAGGCTTTAGTACATAAGATATGAAATTATCTTTAAAAGTAGTTGAATGCATTTATATTCCTGCCAGCAATAAAGAAGATACCCAGCTCATCCACATCCTCACCCACACTTGGCATTGAGACTGTGCATCTTTGCTAGTCTATTTTGTATAAAATAGTATTTCATCTTTGTTTAGATTTGTTTACCTAATGAAACTGTGGTTCGGTATCTCTTCATATGTTTTCTGGATATGTGTGTGTGTCTCATTCTCCATTCTGACTCTCTTAATATACTTACTACTAAAGCTATAAATAGTAAATACACGACTCTAGCAAGTTGAAAAAGAGGCTCACGGAAGGATAAGAGAATCTGATATCCTTTTCTCCTTGAGAGAATGTGAAAGAACACTTGCACTTTGTTCTGGTAATTAAAGAAAGAATTAAGCTCCCAATAAGACTTGCCTTTTATGACATTAGGCAAGTCTATGTCAGATTCTTCCTCACTTAGGGTTAGGGTTGGGGTTAGATTAGCTCATACAATTCCAATCATATAAAAGAAGAAGAAATGAACCAGAAAGTCCCTTTCACACAGAATGACTTTGAATGATCTGAAACCAATGGCTTTCCCGACTAAAAGGTGGATGAGTTCTGGTGCAGTTAAAGATCAGTTCACCGGTCAAGGACACAGAATTCTCAGATCACCTTAGAGCCACTCTTGACAGGGACATCAGGATGATCTCTATTGTGAGACTATAGGGAACCGTTCAAACAAAAGTAGAATTAGAATACACCTTAGAAGCAGAAGGCCAAGCAACCCTGCTTTGGGCACATGGCCAAATACCAAGAAAAATCATTACCTTTCACTTTTCAATTTCCAAATGTGACAGATAGAAAGAAAATGCACAAAAACTTTTGCTTCACTGAGTGCCTGATGCTAATTGAAAAGTATGACAAAATACTGAAGTCATTGTATCCTATAAAGACAAATAAAAAAATGTAAACATTTAAAAAGAGATTTTAAAAGGTGACAAGTTTACATAGTCCAGCCATAATCTCAATTGCTACATTCTTAAAGAATTTTTTCTTAAATGAGAGCAAGAAATTAAAACTTTAAGACTCTAAAGTTTCCAAGAGATGATAGAAATATTAAATGTAATGATCTTTATTTGTATCTATAGCACATATTTCTAGCATATTCCCTTCCTCAACATTTCAGCATATTTGAAATAGATGGGTAATTGAAATGGACTTTTTACCAGTGGACAAACTGAGTCAAAGAAAAATGTGGCAACTTTATATATAAAGGCACAAACAGACCTAGAAGTCACATTTCCTAAATTCAGGTATGAACATAAATGGGCAAATCTTTTTCTGCTCTTCTCATGGTAAGTAGAATAGAAAAAAATACAATTCTAATATTGCATTGACACAAAGCTCGTGTTTTAAAGTGTATGAAAATACTATGTGATCAGTTATTTCAATATGTGTATAGAAAAGGTATTCAAAGCTTATGAAACTTGTCACCAATCACCTTAACTTTTTTGTGTGTGTTCCCTTATCACAATCCCCAGATGTCACAATTGACACACCTACTTGTTAAATTGGAGAAATACTTGAACCACAGTCAGCAGATGCTAGAACAGATGGAAATTTTCTTTTTGGGCTGAGAAAAAGAAATTTCCAATTAAGAAATGCCTGGACATTATTTTATCTCCCTTCTAGTTGACTGAACTATGAGATTTCCTTATGTCACAGTTTAGAATTTTTAAAAAAAATTTTCCATTTTCCTTTAAAAATCTGAAGATGTATCCATAAGCATTAGCTTAAAATCTGCTCATTTTTATGTCCTTATAAAATGACTTTGGCGCTTTCAAAAAATGAAAAGAAATGAAATGTTTTCATGTAATGATTATAGTTACTACTTTTATCCTTATCCATCTGGTGTCAACTTTGCCTCTTACATTTTCTCTCCATCCACTTAACAACTCTACACAGTATCTATTATCTGCCTAACACTTATTTCTTCAGTATATTATCCCCCCTCTATTCAAATGGAGGCATTGCAAAATGCAAATTAAAATAGATCCTTTGTGCAAGCAAGGAATAGTTCTCTATCCACTATCCACGCAGCCAAAGTGCGATCTCCAACAATTAGCATCATTAGTGTCTTTGGGGAAAGGCCAATGCCATCTAGCTAACAGCTGCTTCTGACAGGTACTCTGGTTGTGCCCTGATTTTTCCTGAGAGCTCTTTCCATACTACATGCCTGCCCCCGTCCCCAGCTCTTTACTCTCCCAAATACCACTCACCGGAGGATACACAGCCTTTGGCAGGATCTGAGACAGTGGAAGAGGGTATACATGAACACTCAGCGTAACGGATGTCTTTAAATATCTTAAATCTCATTCTTTAAAAGTCCTCACCCATTTTTCAATAGGCTTTTTTTAGAGTACTTTTATTTACCCAGGGAAATCTGAGCAGAAGGTACAGAGGTTTCCCATAGCGTCCTCCATTACCAACACCTTGCAACATGGCGTCACGCTCCTTACAACTGGTCAACCTATGCAGAGAGCACTGCCATCAGAAGCCCATCGCTGACACGAAGGTTCACTCTTGGTGTGTTTAAGCTCTGATTTTTGACAAGAGTGTTTTGACCTGTACCCACCATTGTAGTCTCACAAGAACAGTTTCACTGCCTAAAGTCCTTTGTTTACTACTCATCTGTCCCTTCCTCCCACTTCCTTCCCTTTTCCACAAGTCATACAGCAACTACATGATATTCTGGGAAAGACAAAATCATGTAGAGTATGCAGCCTATAAGACTGGCTTCTTACATTCCGCGCTTTGCATTTAAATTTCTCCCCCATTGTTTCTGCCTTGATGGCTTGTTTTTAAAGTATCGAATAATATTTCTATTGTTTGAATATAAATAACACAACTTATTTACCCATTACACTTACTAAAGGACATCATGCATGATTGCTTCCAAGAGTTGACAACGGTGAAATAACTGCTATAAATGTATAAATTTTTCTGCAGAAATACATTTTTAATTCATTTGGATAACAGCAATGGGCACGATTGCTAGCTTGTATGATAGGAGTATGGTTAGTTTTATAAGAAACTGCCAAACAGTTTTCCAAAGCAGTTGTACCATTTTGCATTCCTACCAGTAAACAAGGAGTTTCTCTGATACTACATGGTCCTGGTATTCACTGTCAATGTTTAAGATTTTGACCACTCCAGGAGAAGTCCCATGGTATCTCATTGCCTTAATTTGCAATTTACAAAGATATTTAACATGTTTCCATCTGTTATTTTTGTAGGTTCTTTGTTAAGGTGTACAAGTCTTTTGCTCATAGTGGTGGTGTTGGGGGGGTGGTATGGGGAGGCAGGTATATGTGTTAAAACAGGGTCTTGTTTAATTAAGGCAGGCCTTGAACTCACTATGTAACCTAGGCTGGCCTCAAACTCATTGAGATCCTCCTGCCTCAGCCTCCCAAGTACTGGGATTACAGGCATGTACCACTACGTCCAGCTGTTTTGCCCATTTTTAACTGACTTCTAATTAACTTTCATGAATTCTTTGTATATTTTGGATAATAATTCTTTGTCATTTACAAATATTTTCCCAGTCTGTGGTTTATCTTCTAAATCTTTGGACATTGTCTTTTGTAGAAAAGTTATTAATTTTTTTTTAAAAAGCAAAACAGAAAAAAGGATAGAAATAATATAGAATTTTGAAAAGCAAAACAAAACAAAAAAAACAAGTTAGAAATCAACACTAGTTAATACATTCCATATTGTTATCTTAGAAGTAGTTGTTCAGGCTACAAGACCTAGGCTAAAAAAATGATCAATCAAACAACAACAGCATAAATTGTTCTTTTGGATGAACTAACAGAGATTAGTAATATAGTTATCTTGCACACATATACATACATACAGTTATATGTGTAAACCTACATACATATAATCTTTTAAGTCTTAATTATCAATTCTTCATTCCTGAATGGTGCCTTTGTTGAGATATATATGACATTCCCATATTCAAGATTCTTTAAATTTTCTCCTTTGCTATTATCTAGGAGTTTCCTAGTTTTAGGTTTAACATTGAGGTCAATGATTCAATTTACACTAATTTTTTTTTTTTGGTAAAGGGTGTATGACCCCTATTTAGATTTTTTCTTTCTTCCTTCCTTCCTTCCTTCCTTCCTTGCATGTACCTGTCCAGTTGGCTTAGTTAGCACTTGTAGCCACATTTTCTGTGACTGAATATCCTACTATCCTGAGTTCCCAAAATTCTTACTTGTTTTTTATTGTGAAACAATTTTCCTACACTTCACCTTATCAAATCATCCCTACCATTCCCAGAGGGCCTCATTTTTACAGCCAAACTTGCTGACTAAATGACATTTGAATATCTGAAACATGCCCAGTCTGTGTGTCCTCCACTAGAATATCACAGTGAACATCTGGGTGGGAGGGGTGGTCATCGACTTTGCCATAATTTTATTCCAATTGCAAATAAAACAGACCTGATCCTATTGTGCACAAAAAAGCAATAAATTATTGTACCTGACATCTTACTGTGTTCCATTTTGTTCCATTTCCCTTCAACTCTTTCCTCCTTCTCTTCTTTAATTTTTTTTCTTTTTGGTGTGTGAAATAAAACCATAGACAGCCTCAATAACTAAATGCTCCTTGAAGAATTACTGTTATGCATGGTGTCTATATATTTAAGAACTGTGTGCCAATATTTATTCTTGATTCTTAAATATCAAACATTTACTTTTTTCTTAATTATGACAATTCTTGCCACCCTTTTTCTAAGGCGTATTTGAAATAAATCAACAAAATGTAGAGATCATTTTAGCAAGTGAAAAAGTATCTTTCCACCTGTTTTCCAATTTCAAGGAGATATGTGAAAGATTATGTTTCTTATATGAAAAGTTCAAGGAACCAATTATTGAAATCTGTCAGTTGTAACAGAAAAGCTTCTAAGAAATTATGTATCACCTCTGTTATTGATAAAGATAAGAAAAATACGAGGAAAGATAAAGTAGTAAAAAAAAGTAATAAATGGATAACACAATACAACTGAACTCTAAGCAGTGGAAAGAGAGAGTTCAAAGAAAGCAGCTATCAATTCAGGAGTTAGGAATTACACAATGAACCCTTTCGCTTGGAATCCTAATGCCATCAGGCCCATTAAATTTTGGGTAAATGAAGTTCCAATAATGTCCCCTAAAAAGTCTTTAATTTAACTTCTATAAAAATATACCTTAATTGATGTTGCAGATTTGGGGCTGTTTCACAGACACTCCTAATGAAATCAGAATAATCACTATTGTTCATTATCTTAAAATGTCACCTGACCAAGCCCTAGAACTACTGCAGCCAATCATAATTATAAATGAGTGAAAAGCATCCTCAGAAGCTGAAGTCAGTTTGTTCTTTTCTTGCTTTCTATATCTTTTTCTGCCTTCTATAAAAGCAAATAAACAGAATATAGGATTTTTAGAGTTGAATGAATTTTTATGGGTAAACTAAAAATACAAAGTCGATCAATTTGAACTATCTTCCCTAGACCATCCCCTTCCTATCAAGTCTCTTATGCAAAGATTTTCCAATTTCAAAAAGAAAAAAAGCAAACCTATAAAATTTAACAAGGAGAACAATATGTAAAAATTAAAACATTATTTTCTTCTGACAATTCAAGCAATAAATCACCAAGGCTCTGTAAGGCTGGCTCTAAATTAAGATTCAGTACCAATATTAAGGACTAAAAAGGTAAAACTTTAACCTTGTTACAGAATTGGGCTACAGTTAACTCTAGTTTTTATCTTAATTCTACTTATTATGTATAGTGTGCAGGTACTCTGTTACTTTTCAACAATGCTTTCCCCAAATAAAAGATGAACGACCCTACAAGTCTTTTAAAATTTTACAGTCAAACTGCCATTACTTTTTTATATTCATCGCTTTTCTTCAGAAAACAACTCTGAAAGTTAATTACCACTATTACAAGCCAACAAAATAAGATAATTTCTTAAACTTGTGGCCAAAGCTGCATTTGGGACCTTCCTTACAAACATGTGATTACATTTGCATGCCATCAAAGCAATAGCAAGCAATTCTCCTCCAAATTACTTTGTATCCCCACAACCATGTGGATGTTGGTACAGAAGAATAAATATTTACTGAGTTCCGGGGTGGGAGGAGGGTGTATTCGGAACCTTGAGGGCTTTAATTTGAAATGCATTCCTCTTCAGTTATTGTTACTCGCTGCACAAAGAGCCCCTCGCTTCTTAATCGCTGCACTGAGAAACAATTAAAGACTGGTGAGTAGCTTCTCAAGCCCTCCGCCTGGCTGAGGAGCGGGCTCTTGTCAGCAGACTGATGGAATGGTAGGAGTCGTCAAAGAACGCCCCTAAGAACCACACGGAGTGGCTTCCTCCCTCTTCCAACCTGCACAGGAAGCCGCGGCGCTGACGGTGTTCACACAGCTGTATGTTCTTAGGAAGGGGCCGTCAGTGAACCGGGGAGCCCTCTTTGGGGTCATTCACTATCATAATAATGTTAACTGAAACCTGCTGGTGGTACAGCAACTTAGAGAACAATACATCACTTTTTTGACAGCTGACATAAGCTACAGGGAGTTCTCTTTCTTTTGATGTGTTTGGAGAAATTAATTTTATTTCTAAATTTTATAGTGATCTCCTGGGGCTAATAAATGTGACTCTTTTTTTTCCTTAAACTGTACCAGAGATTGACCCCAGAGCCACTACACTGAGCTATATCCCCAGCCCTTTTTAAAAATTTCTTATTTGGAGAAACAGTCTCACTAAATCGCTATGTTGCCCAGTCCAGGCTTAAATGTGTGATCCTCCTGCCTCAGGTTCCCAAGTGCTGAAATTACAGGCAGGCTAGCTGTAGCTCCTCATCTAACAAGTGTAGCAGTGCAAATTCTAAAATATGCCTTGATAAGGCAGATTTTTGTTTGAATTACATGCAAAAATAAAAATGCAAAAAGTCTGAATGTTTTCTTGAAAGCATCAAGTGAATAATCAAATAAAACTCTAATTTACAATATGATGGTTTGGGAATGCTATCCTGGGTAGCCAAGACTTGATCTGAAATAAATATATAGGATAGATTCACCTCTCCCCCAGATTACTTCTCTAGTGTGATTGATAATGAATCAAAAATTACTTATTAGAGCATCCAAAAAATGAAATACTTAGGAATCAACCTAACAAAGGAAGCAAAAGATCTATTCAATGAAAATTACAGTACTCTGAAAAAAGAAATCAAAGAGGATCTCAGAAAATGGAAAGACAGTCCATGCTCATGGATAGGAAGAACAAACATTGTGAAAATGGCCATTCTCCCAAAATTATTATACAAATTTCATGCAATTCCCATCCAAATACCATTAGCATACCTCACAGATCTAGAGAAATCATTCTTAAAATTCATCTGGAACCACAAAAGACCTAGAATAGCAAAGGCA
>RJWT010036577.1:0-13343 GCA_004365215.1 Cuniculus paca | reverse complement strand
AAAATCTTTATCATCCAGGTGTTTACATTCATAAATGGTAAGAGGGAAAAATTTGTACGTGATATTTGCTATTGTCATTCATGCTTCCCTGGAATGCTTTCTTGGAAATTAACTGTGACTTGTCAATCACTAGTTCCAAAGTGTTTATGCTTCTTAACCATTTTGCAGTATCTGATGTTATTAACCAAGTTCTTGCTAGCAACTCCCCTTTAATGTCCTTGACATGATATTTTCGCAGACTGTTGTATTATAACCACCTTATTTGTAGATGTGTTTTTACTTACATTGGTGTTAGATGTTTTAATTCATATCTTGGAAGGAAAAGCGAGAAGTAAGTAAACTCGTCAAAGTTTCATAGCTGTCCAATTAAAGAACCAGCGTTAAACAACAGGACTATATAAAAATCATAATCCACACATACAGCCTTGCATTACACCCTCAATACCTACACAAGGTGCTCTCTTTCTTTTGTTTAAGTTATACATGTTTATGGAGTACAGTGTAATATGATACACCATATTTAATGATCATTTCCTCATAATTAATATTTCTGTTTCTTCAAATATTTGCCATTTCTGTGTCATTTCTTGATTCCTCATTATTTTGAAATTTGTAAGTTGCCTAGACTACAGTTACCCCACAGTGCTGTAGAAAACTAGAACTAATTCCTCCTGTCTATCTGTATTTTGGTACGTGTAATCTGATCCTGGTACACTAAGTAGTCTCTAGCGACCACTCTTCTACTCTTTTCTTTTAAGAAGTCAACTTTAAACCTTCCGTATGTGAGTAAAAACATGCAGTATTTGTCTTTCTGTGGCTGATTTTCACAACTGAGCCCTTCCTGCCATTATACTCCTACTTTTCTGTTTTCCTTTGTTTACATTTTCTTCTTTTCGTATCCTGAACGTGGAAAATTTACAAGATTATGCTCTTGAGCACTTCTTTTTACCTTCACACGATGTCCCTTGTGGACTTTACTCACTCTAAACCCTTCAAAAGGAATCATCCTTACCAGACGTTTCTCCATATTTAACTCACACATCCAAAGGACTATTTACTCTTGGACATTTTACACTGCCCTGTGGCTCTCGTTTTACATGGATCTTTGCCTGTATTCCTAGCCTCATGTGAAAACATCTAAGTCTTGTAGACCCCCCATCACCCTTCATTTCGTTCATCCCCCTAAAAGCAATACTAAGACAAATAGTATGTGGCAGAATTAGTTTTGAGGATCATGAAGGAAGACTAAGGAGAAATGAAGTAAAGGCAAAAGAACACAACTGAAATAGAGTCCTTATTTTATTAAAAGTATGTGGCAGAATTAGTTTTGAGAATTATGAAGGAAGACCAAGGAGGAACAAAGTAAAGGCAAAAGAACACAACTGAAATAGAGTCCTTGTTTTATTAAAAGTGCTTTGGCTATTCCTCACCATAAAGTGAGAGGCAGATTTTGCATTAAGCTAACAAAATTTAAGTTGCTGCTCTCTTCATCGGGCCAGCCTTCTTTCCAGACCTTGAGAGGGTCCTAGAAATAGGCTCACCTGGTCATATATTTTTATAAAATTCACAAGAGTAATATAATTTGGTATTAACTTTTTTCTTGAGAATCCCTTATAACCTCACTCCTGCAAAGAGTTAATTCTTACCAAGTGAGTTATTCTCTAATTTGAAGTCATCTTTTTCTCTAGACTTTTCCTCTTTTTCTTGAAATCTCTCTCCTTTCTTTGCAGCTCTGGATTTTAAATCTAAAAAAGACCCTGTTGTCTGTCTGTCTGTCTGTCTGTCTGTATATCATCTATCTAATCTGTCTTTATCTAGTGTTTTTTTTAATATCTACCATGCTCAAGAAGGAATGAGAGGGAGCATCACCTTTCATGCAGGTATTTTCCTAAGCCAAAATACTATCATGATACACAACTGTCCTATTATCCATACTTATTTTCAGTCCCTTTTAAAAGTGCCTGATACCATATGCCAAAATTGGTCCTAGTCACTTTACATTCATTAACTCATTTTAATCATAATGACAATCTTCTTAAATGGATATAATTATTTTAAAACTAATGCCTAATGGAGTTAAATAATGTGCCTGAAGTCACATGATAGACATATGGTAGTCTCTTGACTTGCATGGTTAAGCTTGGCCTTCTCGATGCCCTCATTGCCCCTTCTCCACGTTACCATCCAGATATCAGATACTCTTCTGTGAAATGCTCCTTGATTTGTTCAGCCAGAAGTATTCTTCCTTCCTCTCAGTTCCTTCCTTTGCATCAATTATTTTCTTCTCTGAAATTATCTTATGTTCTTACTAATTTTAAAGCATAGGGACATTATCTTAAGCCTTTATGGAGCTTGACACAGTGCTTCATCTGAGTCAGTCTCGTAATTTATGGAATGGATTTTATACCTAACACAAAATTGGGGTTATATCTAGATAAAGGAAATAACTATTACACAATTCATAAACAGGCTACTTTAAAAACTTCTGTTGAAAAGGGTAAGCACTTATTGCTTATCAGCAGGATAAAACCTATATGGCCTATATCTCTTAATTGATGAGCCAGGGCCACATTATGGAAAATGTATGTGTGTGGCATTTACTGAGACTTCATAGTATGCAGTACGTTTTCCTTTCTAATGGGTAATATTGGCGCTAACAACTAGGAAACTGTTGTTGGGAGGAAGCAGGTGTTCTAGTTGACAGGGGAAGCAACTATATGCCTAATTAATGACTTACAGTAATAACTCTCAGCAGATTCTGAGAAATTTGCCTACTTACCTATGCAAAAAAGAATAAATCAGTACTTATAGATTGTAGTAGGGTAAGTATATTAGAAACTGTGACCTAGGAGATATTAATGTAACTCAGTGAAGGAAATATGAAGTGGGCAGAGGGGATATTTTCTTGGATAGAACAGGTATATCAACAAAGTGAGACTAAAATTGGGCATCAACATTCAAGTAACAGAGATAAGCAATTGACAAGAAAAAGTATAGTATATAGAAGGTTAGAACAAGTAAGCAATTTCCAGCTTAAGAATGGGTCTTTGCGAGCTTCTGTTAGAATTTAAAAAAACATCCCAGTAAGAAATTTTCTTTGCCTTTGTTATTACAAACAAGGTCACAAATACTACTTAAGAGCAATCTCAAAGGATATAGTTTTAGCAAGTATTTCTTAAAAGTAATGTCTCTTTGTGCTTAAAAAGATTGCCTGGAGCAGACTCTTCATTCTGTTTGAATTATATGAGATACAAGGAGTATTTTGCCACCCAGCAGTTCTGGTCCTCCCCCCCCCCCCACTGGTACACTAACTGAGTAACTTTAAAGTTAGAACACAGAGTTTTCAGATTGACCAGCACCATGGTCTAAGTGTGAGCTCTGGAGTCAGGACGCTGGAGTTCACCCTCTCAACGCCGCCATTTACCAGCTATGTGATACTGGGCGAGTGACTCCACCTTTCTTTATTTTCTCTGCTCTGAAAAGGGGCTAATAATATTACCTTTATAGTGGATATGAGTATTAATAATTAATTCCTATAAGCACTTGCATATCACAGTACCTAGCAAATATTAAGTGTTAAATAATTATTAAGTAGTATTAAAATTCACTTAAGAAAGTATAGACAGTCGGTTAGATGTTAGCAAGGGATGAATCTGGAGTTATCATATAATAGGTGCAGGTTTTGTCTGGAATGATGAGACACTTCAGAATAGATAGTAATGTGGGTTCTACAACATAGTGTTCATTCAATCACAGTGAATTGTACCCTTGAATATAGCTGAAATGGAAGTTTAATAAATACATATGTATATATCAATAAAAAAGAAAGATAACATATAAATATGGCTATCAGTCAGGATTAGACCTGGCTCACATTCTCATTTTTTTTTTTGCTTTTGCCTAATCCATGAAACATATATGAATATTTCAGATCTAACACACTGACTACTTTTATTGATGAGTGGTATAAAAGGGAAGATCCCCAAGGAAAACCATTTTCTACAATGTCCACTTAGGGAGTAGAGCTCATTTTGGTAGTCTAAGGAAAACCGAGGTACAGGATCAGGGGAGAGACCATTCCTTCAGCAGAGTCCACAGCCTTAGCAGTGAAGCAGAACTTGAGAGCTGTTCCTGTTGCTGCAAAGAAGGCATAGGCTTGGGATTTATAAGACTAACTCAACCATGGTGCTTATCAGTAATAACTGATGTGCAACTTTCTACTCCATGTAAGTCAAGCACTCAACACAGAGACTGAGAAATTAAACCAATACCTGTAACATCATAAAAATTGCTCATCATTTTTAATCTAAAGGTTTCACCAAGTTACCACCAAATTGGTTCACAAAAGCCAAGAAAAGTTAGACCCAGGCAGGACTTTTTTCCTCAAGATTGCTTAGAACTAGTTGATGGATCATAAAAAGTCTACTCTTTCCAGTCCTGTATCCCAGCATGCCTGTAATACCAGCATTCTGGAGGCTGAGACAGGAAGATTGTTGTGAGTTCGAGACAAGCCTGGCCTACAAAGTGAGCTCAAGTCCAATCTGAACAGCCTAGCGAGGACCCTGTGTCAAAAAGACAAGGGCTGGGGATTTAACTAAGTGGCCTAAGTCCCTGCCTGGCAAGCATGAGGTCGTGAGTTCAATGCCCAGTGCCACAAAAGAAGTCTACTCTTTGTTACGCTGGAATTATTTAAAAATAACATTTTTCATCTATTCCTATGCTACTTGCAACATAGAGCTAGACTATGACCTCAGAATTTCTTTTGATTCTGATTCTATAAATTATACCAACCCAGCATAGTTAGAGATAAAAAGACACAGTATCTCAAAGAATTGGCTCTGCCAATGCATATAAAGTCCTGCATGTGTTAACAATTTTGAGATATGATATATATATTCAATGGGTTTAAATGATTATTAAACTTGTATTTAAGCTGTTATTGTTCATCAGTAATAATCATCAATTACTTCTAGTCTTATTTTACTCTGATTAGGGATAACTATGTATATAACTTCATACATAAAATATTGAATATTTCATTCAACAACTAATGTTGGTCGAGATATCATTGCTCACTTATACTTCATGTAAAGTTGTTACGCTTCTAGTCATCGCCTGAACATAAACAGTGCACCAACTTTGTACAGTGTTCTCCTCTAGCCACTGAAAAATGTGACAGGGAAACAAGCTGAGCTGCATTTTTGGCTTTGTCCCCTCAAAATAAAACCCTTACAACTTGATAATTTAGTTGCTAGCATGCTCTAGAGTCAAATAAGGAAAAATTAGGCATTTCAGTATGTGTGATTGTGCTTAGCCAGGCAACCCTATGGGGGAAAAATTATCATCCCTATTTTGTTAGAGAAAAAAAATTGCCTTAAAGCACTTTCAAAACAAGTTAATCATATGGCACACCTTATCATAGTTGTTTAGTAAATTCTATATAATTATTTTAAATACCTTTACAGAAATGTGGGAGAAACATGAGAATTAGATAGGTAGATAAATGCTACTACTCTGTTTGAACAGAGCCCATGAAAATCATCCATTTGTAAAAGTTGAACAGCAACAGAGAAATGCTTGCTTGAAGAGGTTTTCTGTATATGTAACACATATATGTGATGCATCTGATATGACAACTACATGTATATTGTCACTTTTCAAAGCCCACTGCTTCTCATTCAAGTCATTGGAACAATGATCTTTATTTGTAGGTGACTTAGCCACCAAAGAATATGTGGCTATGTTTGGAAACATTTTTTGGTGGTCGTAATCAGGGAGGGAGAGCTTGTAGTAGAGAGGCTAGGCATGGGTGTTGCTGTTGATCATGCTACAGTGCCCAGGCCACAACAAAGAATTATTCAGTTCTATTTTTGTGGAAAACAAAACAAAACAAAACAAAACACAAAACCTTCTCCTCTCCTCACATAAAGAATAACTGCTATAAACTGTTTTAGTGTATTTACATACTCATACACCAGTCACACCCACATACTGTGCAAATGGGGTAATGTACGTATTATCCCATGACTTGCTGTTTTTACTCATCACAGGTTGGAAGTTTTTTAGTCAATATATTTAATTTTCTCTCATTTTTTGAGAACTACATAGCATTCTCTTATGCTTGTATAGATGTGTCATAATTAAACTCTTCATATATTAATAGATATTTAGATTGTTTTCAAGCCTTTACTATTTCAAGTGCATATATATATATATATATATATATAGTGAAAATGTGAAAGCATTTCCTAAAAGTGAAATTGTAAAGTCAGACTGTATGAGCATTGGATGCTACCAAGTCATCCAGATAGAAAATATTCATGTTAATAGTCTCACCATTTGTACATGACAATCACAGGGATGTTTTCAATTTTGTAAATGTGTTTTAACAAAAAAGAATTTAAATAAACAAATAAAATTTGATTTTGGGAATGTTTGGATAGTCAAAGACACAAAAACCTACGAGAATGTATCAAAGATTGTAATAATGTTCACTGGAAAGTAGAATGTAGTCTTCATGGAAATCTGCTCAGTGAGTAGTAAGGCTGAGAGGACTGACCCCATACAGGTGTATTCTCTATCTATAGTGTGTGAAAAGTTACCAGAAAGCTAATGGCTTCTTGGCCTTGTAATTCACTTTGTCATCTGCCTTCATCTGACTGCCAGGTAACTGTTACAGCAGTTCATAGTTTTTAATGATCTAGCTTATCAGTAAGTCAGAGAAAAATAAACCTGAAAAAAATTTCCCTTTGAGATTATTAGAAAGGGAGCCATAAAGAAATGAATTCTAAGAATGAGATATTTTGGTTAGAAACAGAATTGGTAAAACATCAATTCAAAAATTATTTTTTCTAATTTTCACGAACAACAGAAACAACAAAATACTATCAGTAATTCCCAGGTATATAATACAAGAAGGCTACTTATTGCAGGAAACAAAACTAAAAACACTGGTCATAAACCATGATGGAGTTGTCGATGAAAGACTGTCCTGCGATAGCAGATCTCAAATTTCATGATTGTTTTATCAACAAATATTAAGGAAATCGCTAGCATTTATATGACATTTCTTATACATTTCTTTGTCTTTCAGCATCTGTCTTCCATATAGACCATTCTGCTAGTCATCTGTGAATAGGTGCTGAGTTTACAGAGCTAGGAAAGCCAGAACCTTTCTCTCCTTGTGGAACTTATGTTTTTAGGAAGAGAAGTATACATTTGAAAGTTGATTGTATAATTATTTAACTACCTCTGTGATCAGACTTGAAGGTGCTATAGAAGGATATAACAGAGTACCTGACCTCTGGGGTATTAGGAAAGGTATCCCGAAAGAAGTGACACTTGATCTAAGATTAGGACACTATCACTCTATAATGTGTGCTGAGATGCAATACCAATATCCACAGTTCAAAGCAGAAGGTTTAATTTGGCTTACAGTTTCAGGAAATTCAGTCCATGGTCACCTGGCTCAAAAGCAGAAACATCATACCGGAAGGGCATTGCAGAATAAAGAGGCCTAGTTCATGGTAGCCAGAAAGCAGAGCAGGAGAACAGTATAAGTGAGAAAGTGACCAGGGACCAGATACAGTACCCAAGGTGACACATCCAGGACCCACCCAGGCACACCCAGAAGTATGCCCCACCAATCTGCTAGAGATTTTTTAATTCAATCAGAATGATATATCAGGATTGCTGGTCACTTGTACCTTTGAACGATTACAACATTTTGAATCACTTTTAGAGTAGTTCATGCTTTCTAGTGTCATCTTTTTCTAGAATCAAGCTTCCCTATAAAATAAAAGCTTCATAAAGAAATCTTTATTTTTCACTAGTAATTTCACTAGTAATCTTTGATTTTTCACTAGTAATTAATAGTTCATGACACGGTGAATGTCTAATAAGTAATTCATTTATTTATGTGTTTACTCATTAATCGATGTCTAAGATATGCACATTACTATTCTAAATGCCAAGACATAGTAGTGACACATATGACAAGGTCACTGCCTATACACTCCAGTCTTTCTTGTTCACTTCCTTTTTTAATCACAATTTTTTGGAAATACTAGGAATTGATTCCAGAGCTTTTGCATTGACCTACATCCTCAACCCTGTTATTATTATTAATTTTAGTCAGTGTTTCATTAAATCATTAAATTGCTCAGACTAGCTTAAACTTTCTATTGCCCTGCCTTATCCTCCCAGAGTACTAATTGCAAATTTCTACATGTGACTGTCTATATTCTTACAACATATTCTCCTTGACTCTATCAGTATGTGTATGCATAACCCAATCAGTAGCCTAACTTTTCAATTTTTTAATTCTCACCTTATTCATTCTACCTCAGCTACATAACTCTTAAGATTATAACCTTGACCTTGTCTTTACCACTCCAAAAATCTTACTTTCAAGCTTTCTACTCTAGATAACATTTTCTATCCTTCCATCTCACATACTGTAGTAGTATCTTTATTTTACTACTACTTGTTTAACTTTTTGGAAATATTAATTATTTTGCCTGAACACATTTCTTATACACAACCTGATTCCATGATTCATCAGTAATACCACTTCACCTGGTTCATCAATCTAAAGCCTCTTTTATGAATGCCTTTAACTTTCTTGCTGTTTCTCTGTGCATTCTATTCCCCGGCAAAACACTAACCCTTGTCAAATACAGTCTTTGGCCCCCACCATTCTGCTTCTGAAAAACGGACCATGGCTGGAGAAAAACACAGTTTTTCTGACTAGCCACTCTTTAAATTCATACATGCAAACCTCAAAAAGGAATACAGAGCTATCATCCTTAGAATGTTTTTCCTTTTCCCACTCTCCAGAATAATTACTTAATACCCGTTTCTGTCTCATCAACCTTCTAACCGCTGTCTCTACCAAACTTTCCATTTCCTAACCTTTGACTCTCACCTTTTTGGGACCTAAATGAAAAGGAGGAATTAACCTTGAAAATACTTGGGAAAAATTGTAGGATACATTTGCTTCATATTTTTATCCATGCCCCTACTCGAAAGTGCCTACTATAATGTTATTTAATGTGAGTTAATTTTTGTTAAATTTTAAAAATTCAAGACATTGTCAGTTATATTTACATGTTTTAAGCCTTAATTTGATCTTGTTTCTTTCTTTGCTCAAATTCAGACTTGCAATGCAGTTTTAAAACCTCTTGTCTTCAAATTAGGATCATATTTCCAATCATCTTTTTCAATAGACTTTTTATTATCTTATTGTCATTTCTCAAAGAGAAAATGACTTCAAGCCTTTTAAAAATCCAACTTTCACTTCAAAAAGAACTTTGAATCCTTGAGTATATATTTCACTCTTTCATTCAGTCTTTACAAAGACAAGTAGTTAAAATGAGCCACCTAATGGTTTGTACACATAACATTTTAAGTGTTAAAAGTTACCCTAAAGCTAAGATTCATTTCTTCTTCGATCCATGTGTTGTTGATTGCCAGTGCTTAAGCAACTATAACGGGAAGAGTTTCAGGTATTTAGCAGGATGTCTTATAGTAAGATCCTTAACACATACATAACTTCTCTATTATGGCTCAAACTACAAAGTTTTCACTGGTTCATTCTGCCTGTTTCTGTTTATCAAGTGGCAGTGTAGACTGTAAAATGGAATTGCCTTTTTGCTTTTAAATTCTGTAAGATGGAAGATTTTTAACTACTTTTCCTCTAATTACATATGCAAGAGTAGCTTTCCATTAGTGCCACATTGGTAAGTAAAAACTTACGGCTTTTATGTTTAGACGTGAGAGCTAAAAAAAAGTTTACTTTTTACTGAGAGACCTGAAACTATGTACATGTGGAAATCACCTGAAGAAAAATGGAATCATTTATATAATTGAGTAAAGCATTAGGAGATTGAAATATAACTGTTTTGTACAAATATTTACACTTAAAAAAAAGTTTGTCTCAAAATGACATTACCACGTGAAGGTTTTACTTTACTTGCCATATTGTATCCATATTCACTTCTAAACTGGCTTAAAAATATTGGAATAATTTGAAGTTTAAACTCAAGTTCTTTCTACTTCTTAGAGCATTTGAGAAATATACATTTGTTATATAAAATGAGCTGAACCATAAGCACACAAACAATAAAGTACCCTGAGGCATCCTTATATTGATTTTTAGAATTCAAAGTCAATTTCAAGAAAATCAGCAAGCCTAAAGCCTTCTGATCTTTGTTTCCTATATTAGTGTTTGGATATGTCTAGATAAGAATCAGTATTTTATAAATTTGAAATGATTTCAAACAATAAAGCTGGTTTAAGGATGTGAAGGGCTATGATTTAAAAGTAAATTGTTTTTTGATGTTATTTCTGGAGACTAAAATACATCAGAAGAATAGATTCATGGCTTAGGATCACTATGGTATTAATAATTCGATACTAGATTTTTAAAGTTATTTGTAGATTTAAATATGTATAGTAATCCTAGATCATTGCCACAGTTATTAAAAGCTGAGTGTGGCATGGTTTGTATTGGAGACAATTGATGTGGTTGCTCTGTCTTGCAACCTTGAAATGAGCCAGTCTCTGTGGAGCTTCAGAAGATACTTGGTAGGCCACTTTATTATGAGGGACAAGTCCCCAATATATGAGGAGAAGAGGATAGGGTGAGCCTCTGAAATCCACTGCATGGCTTCTGTCATGCTTCTGTACCCTTAGAGCCGTCTCTGTGGTGTTTTATCTCACAGCTCACAGATACGTGAAACGAAGCAATATAGGTAGCATGTTCCCCCTTTTTCCTGATTTGATCTTAATGGAAACATTTCTCACCTTAACTCACATGGAATTTTACAGAATTATTGTGTATTATGATAAATCCATGACAGAAGAATAATGTTATGCATTTAAGGTTTTGTCAAAATAGGAGTCTGATAAAGGTTTAATCATAATATGAAGTGGTACAGAGTTCATTCTAACTGACTTTTGAAGAGACTCACCTTCTCCACAGACACTTGTAGAATATTTTATTTTTTAATTTTTAAAATTTTTATTAGTAAATATTTGCCATATTTAGTGATCACATTCTATATAGGGATTTGTACTTGTACATAATAGGTCTTCTTTATTTTTCTCATTTTTCTTCCTTCAGCCCTTCTCAAAACCAGTTTTCCCATGCCAAGAATGTATGTTTTTGGTTCCAAAAATCCTCTGAATAGCTTAAAATATAAATAACCCCATAAAAATAATGTTTTAAGTATTTTACTGTGACTTAACAATTTCATAGAGCTATAAAATGTATTATGTCATTTGACCCCCTCAGGAAGCCCTTGAGAGATATATAATAGATAGGATCCATTTCCGAGGAGGCAATGGAGACTTGAAGGTATGAACAGGCTTTTTTCTTGTCTTGCATGACAGAAAATTGCAGAACCAGAAATTACAGTTTTGTCTTCTAATATCAGACGGGCCTTAAAAAACAATTGGCCCTTGATTTAACACAGTAAGGAAGAATAGCGTATGTTAAACTAAATGGTGTTAAAACTAACCTTATATGTAGCAGACATTCTTCAACTTTAAGGAACAGCACTAAATAGTTATATTTTATATTGTAAGATGTCTGGAAGTTAGAATGTAAATTGTTGAGTTAGCATCTTATAGAATCTATCAGAATATGGTTCCATTCAAAATCAGTCTATTTCATCTGTTTTTAAGGATCTTGATGGACACATATAAGGCCAGGGTGCTCAGTGGTAACATTTGCTTCAGAACAAAATAATTTCCTTGGTGCAGAAACCTGAGGTCCCATATAAATACTTGTCCTGCACTTGAAGAGATTCAAACTAGTTTTTCAAAAACTCTTATCTTCCTGTAAGCAGCCCCATGGTACACCTGGGAGAATAGTGAATTCAGAGAGCTAAATCAAACTTCTGATTTTTTAAACTAAAACTTGTCAATTTGGCTGCCCATGTGCTTGAATTGAAGTACTATGTTCTCTTCTTAATCAACAAACCAAAAAAACAATTCAGGGCATAGTCAGTAAATTCAAATTGGAAGGAACTTTGATCTAGCACTTGCCAAAAACTGGCTTAAAATTTCTTGTTTTACAGGATGACAATCAAAAGGTCATCAAAATTCATACCCATAGGGTTCCCTAAGCTCCAACCCTGTAATGAATAAAATGATAACAAAAGAATGCCTATGAGAAATGCCTCAGAGGAAAACAATAGTTATGATTGAACCTGGGAGACAGAAGTAGACTTTTGAGGATTTCTTTGGTTTCTTTGCAAAACAATAATAAAACATTATCATCTTAAGACATTTCTCTTATAAATACTCGTGGAATTGAAACGAGGAAAAATGTCTGTTTTCTATAGGAAAAGCTGTATGCACCATTTTGTTGGACGTTAAAAACTCTCCATGTCTTCCTTTTTCATTTTATTTCTAGGAGGCTCTCTTGCCTAGTGTAGCTTACTCTCTCCTGGAGGTTTCTGTTAACTTAAAAAAAGAAATTAGTTATAATCCTTTTGAAGAATGTAAAGGATAGAAACTTTATTTAGATAAACATACACCTGTAATATTTGAATCAAATTAAATCAGTCTGGAAGAAAGTGGAATATCCTTCTTATGACTTCACTATGGCACTCCCATTGCTTTTAGAGTGTATTTTTTTATTTATTTTGAAAAGAAAACAACCAAACAAAATAAAACAGAGTATAGTCAATCACAACAAAACAATGAACAGGGTATATGACTTCCAAACAGGGTAAAAAGCAATCAGTAATGGCTACCATAATGCCTCTTGTTATCTGCAATATATATTTATCAGGGATAAATAAAATCAAAAGATAATCAGTAAAAAACAAAAATAAAAACAAACAAAGCAGAACAATGTAAGCAATACAGAGCTTCAACGTACTAGTAAAACAGCACTGGCTACCATAATGCTTCTTGTTATCTTCAGAATAGTTGCCTACACCTTCAGACATTACAATCAAACAACACAAAATAGAGTAAAATCAATCAAAACAAAACAATGAAAGCAATACAGGTTTCTAAACAAGATAATTGGACATCTTCGATGGTTGAGATTATATACTTTGTTATCTTTAAAATAGCTGTCCTTGCCATCAAGTACAATAAAATCAAACAAATCAGAAAAAAATGAAACTAATCAGAACAATGAAGACAATATGAGTTTCAAATCATGATAATAGATTAACAGTGGTCACTTCCTTCCTTTTTTGATAATTCCTCCCTTTGACTTTCCCAATATGTATTGTGCATTTTGGATCCCACTAACTCCTTTAGTTTGTTATACTAAGGAGACAACACAAAATTCACCCATGTGACTCTGAATCATTTCATCC